>BLSH010514868.1:1117300-1129375 GCA_018402905.1 Glandirana rugosa
GAAGCACAACCTAGAACCCTTCGACTCCCAAGGTTCAAGTTACTCTTACTCGAAGATTTTTCAAGACCTCGAAGTAGTATACTCTAAACCCTAAGAGTCTAGAGGGTCCTAAGACGCCAGTCGTGGTCACTGTAGTAGTCGAGGATGTCCTTCCATTCACATAAAGTGTTACACACCAAAGAAGTAGCGAAAGTGACTCGTAAAGAATCAGACCACCATCCCCCCGACGTAGTATCCTCTTGGAAACGTAAAAATTACGTCGTAGACAAAGTCTCTAGACTTTTAGAATATAACTAATAATAATAGGTGTTATGTCATAAATGTAATGGATACATAATTTACTGTACGTGTTATGTGTATCTCATTTAAATGTAATGTATACGTTATGTTAATGTATTGATCAATCGATTATAAAAGTAATACGTAGTTAATGCTGAAAGATCTGTAATAGGATACTAATGTCTAGAAAGTCGTAATTGATGCATAATGAAAATATTAGCTAACTAGTTATGTAATTGTATTGCATATGTAATGTAAATTTACTCTATGTGTATTGTGCATGTCATTTAATACATAGGTAATGTAAATACTGTATTGTGGATAATAATAATCAATATAAGATTTTCAGATCTCTGAAACAGATGCTGCATTAAAAATGCAAAGGTTCTCCTATGATGCAGCCCCCCTACCACCAGACTAAGAAATGCTCAGTGAAAGCGATGAAGAAACCACACATTGTGAAATACACTTACCTTCCTGTAGGAGCTGATGATGTCACTGGTGCTGACCGCAGAATCCTGGGAGATCTGAGAATCCCAAATCTCATATGATGAAGCTCCAGAACTTTTTAGAAGCTCATTCTCATTGGACTTGGAACCCTCAGCTTCCCAAGATCCAACACGAAGGCCAAGTAAAACCCCCTTGCATGGATGTCAGAAATCACTTTTTTTTTTTTACATCTTTCTTTTACTTTTTATATAGCTTTCATTAAGAATTTTTCACTTGAGATGCTGCAACATTTCTATGAGAAGTCCACTTCAATCACCTTGACAGTAATTTTCCTAGGTATTTATAAAAAAACAGACAACTGCTGAACTGAAAAGTTGAACTGATCTTTGAGGGTTGTGAACAGAAGTGCAGAATACTGTATATGTAAGGATTTTTTCTGCAAATAAAACCGGTGGAATGGAACTCAGAGATTAATGGAATTGAGACGTATTTGTTCTGCAGTCTCGGTTTAAGGCAACTGCCAACATACTTAACAGTCTTTCAGGCATGAATAAATAAATCGTATCATAAGGAGTGAAACACTTAACCCCCCTGGGAGAAAACACTGCTTCCATCTCCCTCCAGTGCTGCTTGCATAACCAAAGGCCTAGTGATAATTGGCTGTATTTTGACAGTTCTGCATCTAAAACATGACCCGGCTCCTCTGCTAGATCAGGGCTCTTCTTTGGAAAACCCATATTATTATATTTCTAAGCTGTCTAATTAATACATTCTACATCAGTTACAACAATCTAATTTCTAGTGTGTGACCTGTGCATAATTGCAGGGGAAAAGGCAATTTGGATGGAATTACTACAGTCAGCAAGCAGTACTCCCAGGAGAGGTTCGACTGGGATGCAGAATGTGCTCTGAGCCAAGAAAATGGGGAGAAATCACTGAAACGGCATTTTAATATACATGCTACGTCTCGTGTATCTGCAAGGGTTGTTCACTCAATGCTTGACCTAGTTTAATATCAGCTAGTAATTGCCCGAAATAGAGCTTCAGAGCATCTGCCTAAAGTGGACCTTTAAGAAACTTTAAGGTCTCATGCACACTAGGCTTTAAAAAATGCAGCTTGTACAGGCATTTCACGTTTTATTTTCAGCCTGTAAAATGAACTCAATGTAAACTTGTGTGTCCATGCACACATAGACATTTACAGGCATATTGGAAGAGGAGCGCTTACAGGCTAAAAAAAACAAACATCAAAAGCACGTTCAGGAGAGGAGTTGAAGAGCATAAAAAATGCTGAAACTCGCCTAAACGCTAGGCGCATTTAGAAGCGTATGAGAGTTAATGCATTCCAATGGCCAGAAACAATTACTATTCTGGCCAATGGAATTCATTAATGCTCAAGCGCTTGACTGGCATAAAGGTGCCTAAACGTGTGTGCAATACATGGCTTTTTCCACAGTTTTTAAGCAATTTTTTTCCGGCCAGGAGTAAACCCTAGTACACATGTTAAGTTTGTTTTTTGTTTAATCCATTGGGGCTGAATGAAAAAAAAAACTGAGAGGTTGTCGTACTAACTATGCAATGTTAGCAAAGTGATCTCCCCCGCTGTGATACTGCGTTCTGACATGGGGTCGCCCCTCACCAGAACACACCGGCCATCACTCGCAGCCATTGGCGTTAATTGGTTGCCGATTGGCTGCTGGTTTTCAAGCCAGTCATGAGATCTGCTTCTGCCAGATGGGCATCTGTACACACGGGCCGAAAGTCAGCCTGTTTCTACTGTAACGCTTGATTTCAGCTGATATTTGGCCCGTGTGTATGGGGCTTTCGTCGTTCAGTGGGGCTGAACAAATGCCCTGTGTGCATTAGCCAGTCTACATGAAATAATTCCTGACATCTTCCAATATACACCAATGAAATATTTTTTAAAGGCTCTACCTTTTATCATTAAAAAAAACATCCTTGAGCTCCTTTCTATGACTTTACTTAGGTTGAAGTGATAATAAACCGTAGGCTTTAAAAAAACTGCAAGCCAAAGTTATAATGTGCTAGTATGATGTGAAACTTACATTAAAATGAAGCCCTCCAGTGGCGCACTGTCACCGCTCACAGGGCTTCCATCTTCACCCTGTTTTCCTTATGGGTTAGCGGGCACCGGCCCTTTAATTGGATGCTCCACGATGACTGCTCACGGTACAGGACTCTGATGGAACAGCACGAGTATGTCGTTCTTTCAGAGCGCATGCACCGATGACGTCTGTTGGAAAAGAACAAAGGGCATGCAATATCCTTCATGAAAGTAAAGCTATCCTCTGCATACAACAAGCTTCAAGCACATCATTCAATACTCTGACAACAACGTCACCAGCGGCTTCGCAAGTAAATATCTCCTAAATAGTGAATGTTTGGGAGCTTTCCTGTATGCACAAATCAACCAAGGGAGTTTACTCCCACTTTAAGATGATGCCATCAGTCTGCTGCACGAAGGAGTTAGCATTTACGCAATCTCCTCTCCCCCAATTGATCAGACTACAACATTGTAACTTCATAGTACATCAGATAATCGGCTACAGCAGGGGCTGATATGATTAAAATGATAAATGTATAAATCAAATGTGCATGCATGAATGATTTAACTTAACAAAGAAAAAACAAAACTTTAATTCTGCTTTGAATTTGAACTATCATGTAACAGCACTATTTAGCAGGTCTTGGAGTGGGGCTTGTTGGTTCTGGGAGCATCTACAGATACAAGAGAGACACTGAAATGTTCTTGACCATTTCCCATTTAACAGACCCTAACATCTAAAGTGGACCTAAACTCAAGTAGTGAAGATTTATGTTCTATAGACAACACCTAGATATGTTGTGCCTGTGTCTGAATCATACATTTTATTTTGCATTTCTCCTGAAAATTAGCAATGCACTTCCTGTACCTTGAGCCCTTAACCATATATCTACAGTCAGGGGAGGGCTGGGCCAGGGGGCAGGGTGGCAATTGCCTCCCAGGCCACCCTAACTTACATTCAAAATGGCCGACGGCCGCTGCCTGCTCACACTTTTATCTTCTTGTGGAGGTAGGAAGCAGTGGCCAGGGACACAGCCACCAACTAACTGCAGGCAAATGGGGGGCACCCAGGGCTGGCTGTGCTGATGGGCACTGGTGAGGCTGCATTGATGGGCACTGGTGCAGCTGCATTGATGGGCACTGGTGAGGCTGCATTGATGGGCATTGGTGTGGCTGCATTGATGGGCACTGGTGAGGCTGCATTGATGGGCAATAATGAGGCTAAGCTGATAGGCCCTGATGAGGCTGCATTGGTGGGCACTGATGAGCTGCATTGATGCATTATTTCTGTTAAACCTCTTTTGTTGCTATTAACATTAAATTATGTTACCACATTGTATCATATTTGTCTTGCTTCATAACATCAGTATCCGTTCTAAAACCAGGTGGGCATAGATGGTGAGCTGATTCGGTGGTTCAATAGGCCACTTGACTGGACTTGCCCCCCCCCCCCCCAGGCCTAAGGCTGCCAGCCCTCCCCTGTCTACAGTGTGGGATCTACTCTCTCCAGATTTTGAGTGAGATTTGGTGATTTTACTACTGTACAGCTCACTGTTCCTTTTGTGGGAGAGGAAGCTGTACCCAAGGACCTGCAGTGCAAGGATCTCCCTGCTTCTGCTTCATCCCTTCTGTGGATTTGTGCTTTCTTAACCCATCATGCTACTGCTTGGTTATTCCTCATCCAGTTGTGAGGTCATTGGGGGGGAGGGAGTGGGAGCGACTCTGACATGTGAAAGCGTAGTCCTGCACCACTAAGGGGGCTGTCTCCACAAGAGATGCAGTTGAGAACAAGTAATGGGGAAAAGATCAGGTTCAGAGTTCACTGGCAATACTAATGAATAGTCCTTTCTCCTCTATTTATGGGCAGAGCTTTCGCAGCACAGGTTCTCTTTAAGATCACTTCAACACTTCCAAGGTGGTACTGAGTAACTGGTTAGTAATTGACATCTACAGATCTACAAACCATATTTGCCTGCTAAGACACCAGTATTAAAGTCTTTGGGAAGCCCAGTTATTTATCTCCACGGTCTGTATTAGCATAATATGCAGTGACATGAAAAGTTCATAATTTATATTACATTTTATGAAGACAGAGAACTGGTGTTGGATAAACTTTCATTTGTTCTCGCCTTATGTTCCTGCATCCCTCCTGATTATAGCCTTGATTTTTCTTCCCGTCAAAAATAATGAATCTTCTGTTTTAATACATTTCAGTACGCTGAGTCCCGTTAATGCATCTTCATTTCCTCCCATATACTGCCTACTCTATTATCTTTTTTAGTCCTTTCTGCTTCTCTGTCATCTGTTCTTTTACGGTTAATGTAAACCCAAGCAGTAAAACTTGACGTAAGCTTTCACATTCATGTTATTTTACATCTTCTTAAATTTGCAGCTTTCATTAAAATAAATCATTGTAATCCTACCATGAAAGTCCATGTTTATGCACTTCCTGTTATGGGGTGACAACTGTCTCCTGATCCCCCTCCTGGTGGAGACTACATTTGGCTGTGCCAACACATGGCAGTCACATTGTCACTATCGGGTAACCGGCCTAGAGCAATGTTGTGCTGCCAACATTAGGGTAAGTGCATGTGTACAGGAAGCTGCTGAAAGAGGCTGGAGGGGATCAGCAGCACTGAGATGGAAAATAGGAGAAAAAAAAGTGAAATTAATATTTTATAAAAAATGGTAACTATGTTACACAGCTCTTCGGAAAATGAAATGTAAACCAGTTAGGGCTTAGGTCTCCTTTAACTTCTAATCATCTCCAGAAATATATTTACTCTAAATATCCTTTCTGGCAGCAGCGGCCCTTCCATTAGGGGCACACGGGTGCCGCCCCCCCACATCCATGCATGCATGCAATGGCAGGGGTGTGTTCTTTTTTGAAGCATGTGATTAGAGCCAAAGGCTTTAATAGGCTTCAAAAATGGGTGGGCTTGGGGCGCAAAACACTGCTACGCTGATCCTGCTCCCGGCTAATCAGGAATTGGGTCTTGAGACCCATCACCCGATTAGCTGAAAGGACAGGCGATCCTATTGGATGCCTAGGAGGAGGAGGGAGGAGCCACGTGGCGGAAGCCGCCTTGATACAGGAGAGGAGGAGAGGACACAGGAGCCACTGCCCATAGGAGCACACTGCCTGACATTTGTAAGAGCCCGCAACCCGCCCGCTGCCAGCCGCCCATAGGAGCCCGCAGCTCGCCCATAGGAACCTGCGACCCGATCACTGCCCGTCTCCGTAGGAGCCCGCAACCCGCCCGCCCTCAACCTAGATGGGGTAAGTGCCGGGGGCCGGCGACCGACCAACCGGGGGATGGTGGTTGTTTGCCGCCCCCCCCCAAAAAAATACCAGCCGCCACTGCTTTCTGGTGTTCTATTTAATGATAACTGATAATAGCTAGCGGTTTCCAAGTCTATGGCATGAAGACATTACACAAATAAAAGAGTTAACACTGAAGTAACTAAATCATATCTAACATGATATTTCTTGTCAATTAATTGTATATATTATAGGCATATATTGTATATCACACTGACAGTTTACGCAGTGCTTTACATACTGTGAATTTTACATGAACCCCTGCCCTCTAGGAGCTTACAGTCTAAGGTCCCCATCTCGCATACATAAATACACACATACTAGGGCCAATTTAGACAGGAGCCAATTATCCTAGCAGTATGTCTTCCGAGTGTGAGAGGAAACTGTAGTATCCAAGGAAAACCACATGAACGCAAGGCAATTGTGCAAAGACCATGCAGATATTGTCCGGGCTGGTATTTGTAATGCAATGAGTAGCGTTCCAACGAGTCCAAATAACATGGATTGGTCAGAGCAGAGTGAGATTTAAGTGTATCTAAGAGCGTATGTAATGCGGGAATGTTTTAGATACATTCGAGAAGGGGTAGACTCTTTATTACAATGTAGATTCACCCCTTCTATTCGTCCTTGTGAGTGAGGGAAATCTGAAACTTTAAAACGGAGTTCCACGCAAAAGTGGAACTTCCGCTTTAAAGGAAGGTGACCCCCTCACATTCCACAATTGGCATGTCATTTTTTTGGGGGTGGGACCGGGGACCCTATTTTCACAGGGTCCCAGATCCACTTCCTCTCCTAGAGCCGCGGCTCCGGAAGGCAGTTCACCCCCCCCTTGGGGATCTTCTGGGACATGTCACAGGTCCCAGAAGATAAGCCAGCCATTCACAAGACGCAGCGCGACTCACGCATGCACAGTGAGCACCCGGCATTGAAGCCAAAGCCTGGTGCCCACACTTGTGATGCCGGCGCTGCCGAGGGGAGGGGGAGAAGATTGAGCCCTCGGGGCTTTTTGTAGCTGCCAACTTTTAACTGGGTGGAACTCCGCTTTAATTTGGCAATTTTGAAAATTTTTCAATGAGGACACTTGTTCCAGTGACAACTGGCTTTCTTCACATGGCCGTTTACCTGCATTCACCAGGTTTCATTAGCAAGAATCAGCAGATTTGTGCAGCTGGAATTACAGGTTTATGCAAATAGCAGTGGCCACTCAGCCCTTTACAAAGTATTGACAGGCTGACAGTGGCCATGGCTGTTTGCATGTAGCTGTGCATCAAGTTAGGTGTCTGAGGCTAGATGCAGTCAGATTCATCAAGGCTCTGACACCCATTCCATAATTTCCATTCCCTTCAGCCAGAACACTGACGATGGGTCATGGATGGGTCTTCCAGCATGCAAATGACCTAAAACATACTGCCAAGGCATCAAAAAGGAGCACATTAAGGTCATGGAGTGGCCTAGCCACTTGACCTTAATCCTATAGAAAATTTACGGAGGGAGTTTAAACGAGTTGCTAAGTTACAGCCAAGAAACCTTAAGGATTTAGAGAAGATCTGTAAAGAAGAGTGGACCAAAATCCCTCCTGAGATGTGTGCAAACCTGGTCACCAACTACAAGAAACGTCTTACCTCTGTGCTTGCCAACAAGGGTTTCTCCACCAACTACTAAGTCATGTTTTGTATTACTCACTGAACTGCAACTCAAATTATAACATTTGTATAGTGTTTTCTCTGGATTTTTGGTTGGTATTCTGTCTCTATAATTTAAAATACACCTATGATAAAAAAAAAAATATAGACCCTCCATTTGTTTGTTAGTGAGCAAACCTACAAAATCTGCAGGGGATCAAATTTTTTTTTTCCCTACTGTATATGCAAACAGCGATGGCCAATGTCAGCCTGTCAATACTTTGTACAGGCTAAACGGCCGTCACTATTCACATGCACTGGTCATTCCAGCTGCAAGAATCCGCTAACTCTTACCGCTTGAATGCAGCTTTAAGAGGGAATTTCTCCCACGTTGGAGAACGTTTTTCGTACTTAGTCTTTCTCAGGACAGGAACACACACAAAAAAACGTTATGGCCAAATGGTGCCCTAGGCAAGGTAGAATCTCAGGGCACCATTAAGGTATGGAGAATGTACAACATGGAAAAATGTGATATAGAATCTATAGCATAGCATCCAGTGTGTTGCATTTGGAATACATAAAACCTACAGGACCTCGCCTTGCCTGGGTGTCCAGGATCCTTCCAGCTTCCTTTTCAGATTGTTACAATAAATAAACTAAAATAATATAAGATTGTTACACTGAATAAAATATAACTAATATAAGATTGTTACTAGAAATGCCACTGCATCATATGAAATAATAATAAGCTGTGCTTGACCCATGGGTTTTCCCTGCTCTGCACAGTACTCAGAAGATAAATCTTCAATAAACAAGTCAAAAATAGCCAAGTTAGTGAAAGTATTAGATTTTCTTTTCACATATTGGTACTCAATTTAGACTCTTTTGAAATATAATGGCCATATTAAAAAAAAATAAAAAAATAAAACAAAACTTTTAAATCAAGTTATTAATGGCCACTGAACAGTGCCAGATTTTTAAGGGGGCAAAGGGGACAACTGTCCCGGGCACCCTGACAGAAGGGACCCTTCTCAATACAAAAATAATATAAAACAATATAAAACAAAAAATATCAAACAATAAAAAATAAATAATAATAAAATAATATAAACCATATAATAATTAAAAAATGTATTTTGGGAAGTAATATTTTGCCTGCCATCCCATGTAAAATGTTTTTCTCTGGACTGGTATATTGCATTGTTTGTAAAAAGGAATTTTGACAGCTCAAGTAAACCACATCTAGACCTCTTACGCTCTTAAGGAAGGTGGCCTATGACTGCATGTGTACACATGTGACCTCAAAATGACCTTGTGTCATGCATTTTGGAAATGTTTGACTGTCATTGAGAATGTAAACTGTGAATGCGAGGCCTCCCAAACCTGAAGTCCCCTGGGCCCCCCAAGGTATAAATCTGACCCTGCCACTGAGGCAGCCTAACACTATGATGGACCAGTAGAATTATGTGGAAAGAGGGGAGGAGGAAGGTGTTTTGTCTATCAGATAAGCTAGTGATCCAACCAAAAACGGGCAGCATATCATTTGGGCAAGATGTTTATCTTCTCATCAATATATTTTGTGGTGTCACATATTAAGTTCAGTAAAAGTTCAGCATCAAAAAGAGAAATGCCTGTTGTGTTTGCATTTGATCCAGAAGTACCTACCTGCACAGGAGAGAGGTGAAGTGAGGGTGGTCAGGGGAATGCCTGCATCTGATTGCCACCAAAAAGTGTTAGTATCACTAGTGGCTACAATGAAAAGGAGAGAGAGAGAGCATAGCATCACTCTAACCCCTGATATATAATAAACTATGAGGACTCCATCTAACTATAATCATGTATATCAATATACCATAAACAAGTTTTCTTTACATTATGCTACATAGCTTAAAGATTGTGGACTGCTGGCCATCGTCTTTACACATAGGCCAAACATATGCAGATACTCCTCCAAATTATTGAGTTTGGGTGTTTCCAGTGAAGGGTTTGGTAATGCTCTAGCCTATTAAGACAATTTAGACAATTCTGCACTTAACCTTGGGGCAATAGTTTGGTGAAGGCCCTATTCTGTTTCAGCTTAACTGTGTCTCTGTGCACAAACCAGCTCTATAAAGACATGGTTTGATGTGTTTTGCATGGAGGAATTTGAGTGGCCTGCACAGAGCCCTGACCTTAATAACCATATCATGAATTGGAATGCGAGTTTGGAGCCAGGTCTTCTTATGCATTCTTATGCACCCGACCTTGCAACACCCTCCCAGAAACTCCAAAAAGCTCATATAGGTATGATGATCAGTTTTCCACAAACCTTTGACCATATACTAGTATATTTTGTGTGTTCCCTAGATTTGGATCTGCTGTATATACTTATCTCAGGGTACTTTTGCATGATGTACTAAGCTAGCCTAATAATAACAGTGTCCTCCATTACACTAAAGCAGACAATATATCTATAAAGCAGCTATATTACTTTTCATGGCAGGGTTCCAATGTATCACACTGAATTTAGTGAACTCTATCAGCAAAACCAAATTTTTAAACTCTTGTCAAAAGCCACTTTATCATCATTATCCAGCCTGTTAAAAAATGTCTCATAACGTGAGGACAGCCGAGCTTTACCAAGCTGCAAATGTGATTGGAAAGTGGGAAAAAAAAATAATCATAAAACGATAAGAAAAGAGACTGAATGGATGTCATTATTCACACTCAGGTAGAACTATTTTTTTCTGGAGCCATTATGACACATTACATTATAATGCACGGTGATCACTTATCCGCAGACTTATTAAGAAACAAGCTGACAGCTCCCTCTTACAATACGTACATTAAAATGTATAGGAACAGCACAATGCCAAGACTTGCAGCTGTAACAATGTTAAAAATAGGCATTGAAAGCTGCATAAATAGACAGTGGAATCGTAGCAGAACGCAGTGTGAATTTGCTGCGATCAAGGAAAATGGTGATAATAAAAATATAATGAGGCTTTGTCGTTTAACAAATTAGAAAAAAAAATATCTCGGTGACACATTTATGTAACTGTCAGCGAGCGCAGAGGTAATTCCGCTTGTAAAACAATCAGCGGGAATGGTGACTTTTCTTTAAATACATCATACTGATGAAGGTTTAAAGCCTAACGGTTTATTTGCGGCAATAGCTGGGCCAAGATGACAGAGAACTCAGGATTTTGTTCAATTGTGATGGAAAGAGGTATACAAAAGTTTAAAGTGAAATGGTACAGGGTCTTCAAGTGATTTGACCTTACTTTCCCTCTGGAGGTTCTGTACTCCGAACATTTTCCAGAGAATGGAAAAAGGGCTTCTGTTGAGGAGGTCATTCAGTGGAAGCAACTAAGGAGGAGAGTTCTGTTTTGAGTAGAAAGAGAGGGCAAACAAGGGCAGCCATATGTGTTTGTGGTGACTCCTGTGGAGAGAGATGGTCATGCAACTAAAATGTTGGTCATCGACCATTGAAGAGTACCTATAATGTTGCTAAAATTGTATAGCTGATCTGCTGATCAAGAAGTCTTTGTGAACTGCATATGCTAAATCTTCAAGTGGAACTAAACTCTTCAGTCGTTTTCAGCCAAGGAATCTGCCATCTTGGCCTCTGTTTGACCTTCAACTGCCATGATGCTGCACATGTGATCAGTTATGTCACCAGCCATTTAATAGATTGACAGTTTGAGAGCACAGACAATATGACAGTTACAGTATCACACAAAAGTGAGTACACCCCTCACATTTTTGTAAATATTTTATTAAATCTTTTCATGTGACAACACTGAAGAAATTACACTTTGCTACAATGTAAAATAGTGAGTGTACAGTTTGTATAACAGTGTAAATTTGCTGTCCCCTCAAAATAACTCAACACACAGCCATTAATGTCTAAACCGCTGGCAACAAAAGTGAGTACACCCCTAATTGAAAATGTCTGAATTTGGGCCCAAAGTGTCAATATTTTGTGTGCCCATCAATAATTTCCAGCACTGCCCTAACCCTCGTGGGCATGGAGTTCACCAGAGCTTCACAGGTTGCCACTGGAGTCCTCCTTCCACTCCTCCATGATGACATCACAGAGCTGGTGGATGTTAGAGACCTTGCGCTCCTCCACCTTCCGTTTGAGGATGCCCCACAGATGCTCAATATGGTTTAGGTCTGGCAAATCTGTAATTACCGACACACAACTCAATAAAACTCCCCTGTCGTTTAAATGTGACAATATGTTTGACATGTGAGTGATGAAATGTAACATCGTTTCACATTAAAGAAGTCACAACAGTGTACTTTTCTAAATTATTTTATAAATGTTTTTACACTCCCCACATGAGTGAAAA
>BLSH010514868.1:1140308-1156410 GCA_018402905.1 Glandirana rugosa
GTCATGTGATCCCCCCCTGTACTGTGCACTCCTAACCTCCTATACTGTGCCCTGATGATCCCCCCTGTAGCGTGCATTCCTGAACCCCTATAGTCTGCCTTGCTGATCCCCTTCCTGTACTGTACACTCCTGACCCCCTGTACTGTGCCCTTCTGCTTACCCCCCTGTGCTGTGCCCTTTGTGCTGATCGATCTTTGATCTATGACATGTTTTCTTATTTTTTCAAATCAATTTTATTGAAAGTACTAATAAATATATATGTTTAATTCTATCAACTATATTCTTGATGGTAGGTGCATAAATTGGGGCAGGCTGGTAGGGGCCCCAGTGCATTACTTTGCCCAGGGGCTCATGATGCTATTAAGATGGCCCTGCTGACACCAATAATAAGAAATATTATATCCCACTGACACCAACAATGAGACTTATTTTATCCTCCTGACACTTACAATGTGACTGTTTTTATCCCTCTAACACCAACAATGGGACTTTTTTTCCACCTACACCAGCGTTGGAACTATTTTAAATCACAGGCACCAATGCTGGGGCTTATTTTTCTCCCACTTTCTCTTCAGTATCCACAAGCCCGATTGTGTTCCTATTTTGTCTTTTCAACCAGTTCTGTAATGGATGGTCAGTCCCATTAAGCCACGCTTCTTCTCTGGTCTTTCAGCTGGGCCCTCACTGAAGCCATCACATACAGTTCCAGACGAGCTGTAAAATATTGCAAATGAGGACAGTAAGGGCCCTGCTTAATATGGTTCTAAAGCCTAAACATTTTTTACCTTAAACTATTACTAAGCCAGGACCCATTCACTATATCTGGTCTCCCACAGTACACAAAACATGGAAATGTAATTATTTTAGTAAATATAAACTGCTAAATACCTTTTCTCATCAGCAGTATATAGCAGTCTTGTGACTTCTATCAGTGTTTGGTTAAAGCTTGTAGGAGAAGTTTTCATTCTCCCCTGATCGTCCTATGAGAATGCAGGACACCTGACCCACTGTCTAGACAGTGCTGATTGTTCCTGTGCTGATCACATTCACTCTTCCAAGAAAAAAACTAACTCTCTAGCAAAACACACCAAACTGAGCATGTGCAGAGTGCCCCCAAAGCTCTGTACTATAAGCAGATGGATTGGGGACTCTGGAAGAAGGGGGAGGGGGATCAGAGAAGACAGGATCAAACAGCCTTTTTACACAATGCAGGGGATTAACCCCTTAGGTTCCACGGTGAGTATAACAAGCATGGTTTACTGCATATACAGACTGATTTTACTGTTGTAGGTTTAATAGCACTTTATTGCACATATGTCAAACACAACGCCTGCCAGGCCATGTCATGTGGCCCTGGCATCTAGTTTTGCTGCCATAATATGGCAGAACTTCATCCACCACCTCCTTTGCATCTAAGCATAGGGCACCCCTGGAACTACACTCTGGATATAGTGTACCCCATGAACCCTGCACTCTGTATATAGTGCACTCCTGAACGCTGCACGTGGCGTAATCCTGAAGTCTGTACTTAATGCACTCCTAAACCCTGCGCTCTGTATGTAGCGCATATATTTGCTTTTGGGTTTAATAGCACTTTAACCACTTGCCGTTCACCCACCGTCAAATGACAGAGGAGCACTCTGGCTCTCGTTCTGGTTAGACGTCATATGACGGTGTCCCAGAATGGCCGTTGTCACACGCCCGCGGGGGCGCGCTGTGAGGCGATCGTGGCCGGGCCATGTTCCTGGGACATGGCACAACAATCTATGTAATGTGCCGATGACACGGCTCTTTAACCATGTGATCAGCTGTGTCCAATCACAGCTGGTCACATGTAAATGCGGAAGTGCTGTTAATCAGCTCTCCTTGCTTCACACTGACAGAGTGTGTGGCGAGGAGTGCCAATCAGCAGTATCTCCTTGCAGGGGAGACCAGGGCAGGTAATCAGGGCAATGATCATCAGTTCTCTAATTACAGGAAAGCCCCAGCAGTGCCCATTAGTGCCACCAATCGGTGCCACCCATTAGTGCCACCAATCAGTGTCCATAAGTGATGCCAATCAGTGCAGCTGTTCAGTGCCCATCAGTGCTACCCATCAATGCCGCCCATCAAAGTCGCTCATCAGTGCTGCCTATCTGTGCCACCTATCTGTGCCACCCATCAGTGCCCCCCACTGTCGCCTATTAGTGCTCACCAGTGCCGCATATCAGTGCCACCTATCAGTGTCCATCAGTGCAGCATATTTTTGCCTCCTCATCAGCGCCCATAAGTGTCGCCTCATCATTGCCCATAAGTGCCGCCTCATCAGTGCCCGTAAGTGCTGCCTCATCAGTGCCCATCAGTGCAGCCTCATCAGCACATATCAGTGAAGGAGAAAATTTACCTATTTACAATATTTACTGACAGAACCTAAGAAAAACATATTTTTCCCCCAAAGTTTCTGTAAAAAATGAAAAAAACCAGCAGTGATTAAATACCACCAAAAGAAAGCTCTATTTGTGTGAAGAAAATTATTAAAATTTAATTTGGGTACGGTGTTGCATGACCGGGCAATTTTCATTCAAAGTGCGACAGCGCTGAAAGCTGAAAAATGGCCTGGGCAGGAAGGAAGTGAAATTGCCCAGTATTGAGGTTGTTAATATGCACCAAATTAGAAAAAAAAAAAATTTTAGTAGTTTTTAGTCCCCATTATAATAAGTAAAATATATACAGAAAAAAAAGCTTTTCCATTTAAAAGAAGGATATTTATGGACTGTGTATGTCTCAGGGACCGCAGTAACAAGATGTGCCCACAGGTAGAGAGATGCCCAAGAAACATAAGAACTCAGCTTTTTATTCAACTTGCCAGCAACTACACAAAACCAGATTTTTTTTTTTTTTTAATGGGATGTTTTGGCCGCGTTCTCCATTATTATAAATCACCTTCTATCGTTTAGCCATAGACATTGCACAGAGTTCAGTCTACCTTTGTTAATAAATTTAATAAAATATTCTCAAGGAAAACGACTTTCTTGTACATTTCCCTGGTGAGTTACAGAAAATAGATTGCAATGAACCATTTTTTCTGGATATAGCCTTTCCTCTCTTTACATATATTGCGTCTAATATGAATACATGTCTAGCGATACAAATGAAAGGGAGAAAAGAGGTAATTGGAACACAGTATGATTAAACTTCTACCAGCATATTACACCTAATATATCTTGGAAAAAATAAATAAATATATATATATATTTATTATACACGCACAGTATATATATATATATATATATATATTTATTTATTTATATATCATGGAAAAACTGCGCGGAATGTTCATAAATTCACAGCAGCAATAATAAAAAAAAAAAACTATAAAGCGATACACATAATATTACAAGAATAGCAAAGAGCGTGCCTACTCGGCAGCCAAGGAAGAATCATTATCGCCTGACAGCGCTCTGCTCATGGGAGAGAGTTACTGACCACAGCACACATAAAGACCTGCAGAAAATCGCTGCTCAAGGACACTGGTTAAAATGTAACACAAAAAAAACATATATAAAATATGGTAATAACTGTGATATTGGAACAAAGAACATCTAGAGGAAGAACCAGGGGAGGGCTGGCCCAGGGGGTAGGGTGGCAATTGCCCCCCAGGCCACCCTAACTTACATTGAAAATGGCCGATGGCTGCTGCCCGCGCACACTTTTTTTTCTTGTGGAGGAAGGAAATAGGGCCCAGGGGCGCAGCCACCAACTAACTGCAGGCAAAGGGGGGGGGGGGCGCCCAGGGCCGGCCCTACCATGGATCCCGCTAGGCCCATTGGGTGGGCATGGATGGTGAGCTGATTCGGTGGTTCAATGGGCCACTTGACTGGACTTGCCCCCCAGGCCAATGGCTGCCAGCCCTCCCCTGGGAAGAACCAATATACAGAGAAATATTTTTAGAAGAAAAAGTTTTAAAGGGCTTAAAAAGTAGCGTATGGTTTATGGTTTATTCATGTTGTAAAGCGCTGGGCAAACTGTTGGCACTATATAAACCCTGTATAATAATAATATAATAATAATCACATTTATACCTAATGGTAACACTCAGTATAATGCACAATTTAACATGCATTACGACAACACACTGTGCACAACAGTGTAATAAAGTTACACTTTCTTTAACCACTTCAGCCCTGGAAGGTTTTACCCCCTTAATGACCAGGCCATTTTTTGCGATACGGCACTGTGTTACTTTAACTGACAGCTGCGCAGTCGTGCAGCGCTGTACCCAAATAAAATTGATGTTCTTTTTTTCCCCGCAAATAGAGCTTTCTTTTGGTGGTATTTGATCAACTCTGTGGTTTTTATTTTTGCTCTATAAACAAAAAAAAGAGTGACAATTTAAAAAAAAAAATAACAATATGTTTTACTTTCTGCTATAAAACACATCCAATAAAAAAAATGTAAAAAAAAAATCAAATTTCTTCTTTAGGCCAATGTGTAATCTGCTACATGTTTTTGGTAAAAAAAAAAATTTGCGCAAAATGTATGGCGTCTACAAACTAGGGGATAGATTTATGGCATTTTTTTTTTTTTTTTTTACTAGTAATGTTGGCAATCAGTGATTTTTAGCGGGACTGCAACATTGTGACGGACAAATCGGACACCTAACTGGCGCTTTTGACACTTTTATGGGAACCAGTGACATTATTACAGTGATCAGAAGTAAAAATATGCACTGCCACTGTACTAATGACACTGGCAGGGAAGGGGTTAACATCAGGGGCGATCAAAGGGTTAAGTGTGTCCCTAGGAAGTGCTTGCTAACTGTGTGGGGAATGGTCTGACTGAATGCTTAGCAGGAACACAAGATCTCTATCTTCTTCCCTGTCAGAACGACAATCTGCCTTGTTTACATAGGCAGTTCGCAATTCTGCCTCTATGGTAAACGATCACGGGTGGCCGGTGGACATCGGCCGCCCTGCTGCAGTACATCTGCGGTAGGCAGTCTTAAAGTGGTTAATAGAATTCCACTAAAGGCTTCCTCACAAACCTGGCCCTACATTAAGATGTTCAGGGGATGTCCTGGGAGGAGGGGAGTACTGTCAGGGCCTGGACTTAAACCTGGGGCCCCTATGATGACCAATGACTGATAAACAGTTATTCACTGACACAAGTAGGGTCCTGATGTCTTGTAAAAATGCCTGGATGGTCAACTTCCCTCAAATGAATGGTGATGATGGGAATGATATGTGGGATGCCTCCTTCACTAGGCTTGTGTCAGCAATAGATCATCTTATTCAATTCAAAATACTCCATAGGGCGTATCTGGCTTTAACTAGTTTAGTTAAGTTCTTTCCCCTTCAATCCTCTACCTGCTGGCGCTGTTCTACCCCACAAGCTGATTTTATTCATATATTTTGGGACTATGTGGCCAGCCAACAATTTTGGGCGGCTATTACGCAATGCGTCCAGGCGATCACGACCATTCATGTACAACTCTCTGTTGCAATTTGTTTACTGGGTTTGGTGGATTCTTTAGCCCCTAAGAAGGTGAAGCGTACCCTACTTTCTTCGTTATGCTACTACGCCAAGAAAATAATAATTTTATCATGGAAAAAGTCTGTGGCCCCATTAATTTCTGCCTGGAAGGCATTGATTAACAAAACTCTAATTTTATATAAGGCTACCTATGCTAGTAGAAGGGTGACGGACAAGATTGATAAGGTTTGGGGAGGTTGGGTGAATGATAAGTCCACAGCCAATCACATGTAACCAAGGAAATGCCATTTATTGGCTCCCCTCGCCTCAGAATGACAGAGTGTGAGGAGAGGAGAGCGGATCAGCGGCATCTCCTCACAGAGAAGACGTGTAAAGGTAATTAGTGCCTTGATTATAATGCAGCCCCAACAGTGCCCATCTGTGATGCCACTCTGTGCCCATCAGTGACACTAGTATGTGCCCATCAGCTACACCAGTCTATGCCCATCAGTGAGACCAGTCTGTGCCCATCAGTGAGGCCAATCTGTGCCCATCAGTTATGCCAATCAGTGCTGCCTTTCAGAGACCATCAGTGCTGCCCATCAGTTCCCATCAGTGCCTCCCATCAGTACCACCTATCATTGCCCATAAGTGCCGCCTATCTGTACCCCATCAGTGCCACCTATCAGTGCCCATCAGTGACGCCTATCAGTGCCCATCAGTGTTGCATATTAGTGCCCATCAGCATGGGCGTCCGCAGAACTCTTTTCGGGGGGGGACATCATTTTAAGGTTACCAATTCTCTGCCCCTTTTCGACAATATCATTATCATTATCATGGTCAGAGACTGCAGGCATGGTACAAGAGATATTCACAGACTGCAGACATAGTACAGGAGATGGTCAGAGACTGCAGACATACTACAGGAGATGGTCATAGACTGTGGGCATGGTACAGGAGAAGGTCAGAGACTGTGGGCATGGTACAGGAGAAGGTCAGAGACTGCAGACGTGGTACAGGAGAAGGTCAGAGACTGTGGACATGGTACAGGAGATTGTCAGAGACTGCAGACATAGTACAGGAGATGGTCAGAAACTGTGGACATGGCACACAAGATGATTAGAAACTGCATACATAGCCCAAGAGACTGTCAGAAACTGCATACATGGCTCAAGAGGATAAAGACCTAGTGGGGAACCCCAATCCGATCCCTGATTGCAGGGGGGGCAATTGCCCCCCCTTGCCCCTACCTGCGGACGCCCATGCCCATCAGTGCTGCATATTAGTGCCTCCTTATCAGTGCCCCCCATCAGTGCAGCCTAATCAGCACAGCCTATCAGTGCCCAACAGCGCACACCAGGGAAGGAGAACAATTACTTAATTACAAAATGTTCTCAACTATTACTCTCAATTTTTTTTCAAATTTTTTAGTCTTTTTTCGTTTTCTTTAGAAAAATATAAAAAACTCAGATTGAATACCACCAAAAGAAAGCAAATATATTTACATCGTGATAATTCCCAGGGTGTTAAAGGATGCTTCTGAGTGTGATGAACGACTCCAATGTGCAGAAGATAGACCTTGTTATTTTGTGCTCCACAGCAGCATTACATTTGGAGAGGGAGTCAAGAGGAATATGGATCCTCTGTGGTTACCTGGGTCACTGGGGAAGCTATCCAATTAGATGTTGCTACCCCATGTGACTCTAGCAGCCATCTTGAGTCAGGCAAAGCCTATTTAAGGCCCTGGCTCCCAGGTTTGATGCGCATGTTGCGAGTGGATAGTGTAGGGACAGGTACCCAGTCTGGTAGGGATGAAACTAGTGGCAGGGAAAGGTTCCTGATTGAGGAGGGAAAGCTTAGGGCTCGCAACTTCTCAGAACATCTTCCCACTTGGGCATGAGATGGCAAAGGCAGCATTCTGCCCCTCCTAACCGGCTTTGTCAGTTCGGCTGAAACCTGCACTCTACACACAGTTGGACCCATGAGTGTTCACCATTGGGCTTTCTTCCCCCGGGATTTATTGTGAACTGTCTTTGCAATTTCAATACCAGTTCTTCATTGCACTTGGACTCTGTGTGTGTTATTGCCACCGCACCAAGCTGCACCCCACCTACAAGCCCACCCCACTAGACTCTGTAAGATGCCCCCTAGTGTGCACAAACAGCACCTCTACTAAACAAAAAGGATCCCCAATGTGCATAACACAACCTCTCCTCGGAATGCAGAGACTCCCCCATCCCAGCATACAGAGAGATTCCTCCCCACCTCCCAGTATACAAAAGTCTTTCCTCCCAATGCGCAGAGAGAAAGAACATTTTTTCAACTATTAAAGTCACAAGTCAACATATTTTGCCGCGTTTGACAAATGTAGTAAAAAATGTCGCTGTGCATGTCTCGCTTGAAAATTCTGCCTTTTTATAATAGCAAATGTGTGCAGATTAGAAAAATAATAGATGGTTGTTAAGTGAAATCTAATCATAGTTCATTCATCCATAAGAATGAAATTACATTTTTTTTCTTTAACCCTAATTTGATTCTAGCTTCCACTTTATCAAAAGCCTGATACAATTTTTACAAATAGAAGAACATAGAGTGGAGCGCTGCTGAAATGAGACCTTTAAGAAGGAGCTTAAAGGGACCAGGGACATTTGTGACCGAAGGAGTTTTAATGCCCACCGGGTAATGGCAGGATTATAGGGAATAACCACTTGTCTACTGGGGATTTTTAACATTTTTGCACACATGGTAGAATATGCATTTAATTCTAGAAAATTACTTTAAACCCCAATGTAATCCATGTAGGACAGTATTGTACATAGGGTAGGAGTCAGGTGTAAAATACAAAGGGCAGGGGTAAGGTGTGTGTTGTGTACGTAAGGCAGGGGTCAAGTGCATGTAATATACATAAGGAAGGGGTCAGGTGTGTATTGTACGTAGAGCAGGGGTCAGTTGTATATGATAAACTCAGGGCAGGGGTCAGGTTTGGGTATTGGTCATAGGGCAGAGGTGAGTAGTGTGTAATGTACATAGGACCGGGATCAGGAGTGTGTAATGTATGAAATTTACAGTGCATAGGTCAGGTGTGTAATGTACTGTATATAAGATAGGGTTCAGGTAAGTGCAATGTACAAAAGGGAGGGGTCAGGTGTGTGTAATGTACATAGAGCAGGGGTCGGTTGTATGTTATAAACTCAGGGCAGGGGTCAGTTGTATGTTATAAACTCAGGGCAGGGGTCAGTTGTATGGGATAATCTCAGGGAAGGGGTTAGGTGTGTGTAATGTACATAGGGCAGAGGTCAGTTGTATGTTATAAACTCAGGGCAACGGTCAGTTGTATGTTATAAACTCAGGGCAGGGGTCAGTTGTATATTATAAACTCAGGGCATTGGGTCAGTTGTATGGGATAAGCTCAGGGCAGGGGTCAGATTTGGGTATTGGTCATAGGACAGGGATCAGGAGTGTGTAATATACAGAGCCTGATGTATGAAATTTACATTACTGACAAGGGTCAGGAGTGTAATGTACTGCATATAAGATAGGGTTCAGGTAAATGTAATATACAAAAGGAAGGGATCAGGTGTGTGTAATGTACATAGGGCAGGGGTCAGTTGTATGTTATAAACTCAGGGCAGGGGTCAGTTTTGGGTATTGGTCATAGGGCAGAGGTCAGTAATGTGTAATGTACATAGACAAGGGGTCAGGAGAGTGTAATGTACAGAGTGCAGGGGTCCGATGCATGACATTTACAGAGTGCAGGGGTCAGGTGTGTAATGTACTGTATATAGGATAGGGTTCAGGTAAATGTATTGTACAAAAGGAAGGGATCAGGTGTGTAATGTACCGTATATAAGATAGGTTAGGGTGTGTGTAATGTGCAAAAGGAAGGGGTCAGGTGTGTGTAATGTACATAGGAAAGGGGTCAGGTATATGGAACGTACATAGCACAGGGGTCAGGTTTGTATAATGGACCTAGTTCTGAAGCCAGTTGCATGTAAAGTACATATGGCAGGGGTCAGGTGTATATAGTGGAAGGGTCAGGTGTATTTAATGCATATAGTGTAGGGGTGTGTGCAATATACATATGGCAGGGCAGGGGTCAGGTCACGTGTGTGTGATGTACATCGTGCACGGGTCAGAATATACCTATGTAAAATATTAGGGACATGAACGCTGCTCTGCCCCTCTCCTCCCGCAATACAACACAGCCACGACAATAGCATCAGCCTTAAACCCCCACCACAAATTCTAATTCATCAGACACAGCCCAGGCAGTATTGGTTGTAAAGTCTGTGCACAATACGTAAAGCAGCCCAAGCACCCTTTCCAACAGTCCAGTATAATACCATACTACTCACTTACCTTTTTACTTAGACCAGTACTGAATCTTCTTCTTCTGATCTCTTCTTGATGGTGTGTACTCGGGGAAATTTGAGGTTGTAGATTTGCGCTAGGAAGATTTTTTTTGTGTTGGGCATTTGTGTTGGGGGGCAAAGATTTGTGCTGGGGGGAGGGATTTGTCATGGGAGGAGGGGAATTTATGCTTATGGGGTAAACATGCAGATTTGTGGTCAATTTTTGATAGGGGAGATTTTGCTGACACGCAATGCTCATACCCCTTTTGGGGGCGGGGGTGTTTGGTGAGTTTGGCATGTTCGCCCTGGGCTCTATATGGCCTTGTCCTGGCACTGCCTGCAAGCTTCACAAATTCCAGGGATCAGCCACAACCCCATGGTAGCCGCAGACGTGAACCTTATTCCCATTGGTGTGCGCAGATTATTGCATTATGGTGTATATATATATACATATATATATACAGACAGACACACACTTATAAATGTAAACAAAAGGGAAGAGATTGGTGTCGAGTAGGCAGTGTCAGTAGTTTTTTTATTTTTATTATTTTTTTACAATATTTTTTATTTACAATTCTTTTAGGAGCCCTGCTGGGGGCTTTGATGAAATATCAGGGGTCTAAACAGACCCCTGATGTCTCACTTTTGTGACAGAGAAAAGGCTGAGGACAGAGATTTCCCAGTCCCTTTCTCTGCAGTGTCACTGCACGGGACAGTGAACAAATGGGAAGTGCTCTGTGCTGAGAGGCTTCCTGTTCATTCACAAACTGAAGCCTAGTAGCCGTTTACTAGGCTTCAGTTATGAATGAACACAGAGAGTGATCTGTACCAATCACTCACTGTGCTCATTCAGAAAAAGAAGCGGCCGGTAAATAACACGGACCTGGGCAGCAGGGGGAACCTACGCCACACAGGAGTGATTAGGGTGTGCACAGGCACACCTGGCACACCCCCTGTGCACGCCTATGCTGATCCCTAGGTAGGGCGTACAGCCAAAACATTTTTATCAGCCTAGTTTTGGCAGGGAATTTCCAGCATAGAGAACAGGCAGATGTGATGCTCAGTAATTTTTCGTATTACCCTCTATTTAAATCTTACATGGCGAAAAGGTCTCCTTATCATTATAAGCAATGCTCAAATCTTTCACATCATTTGCCGCTATAAAATTGCATGTCTACCAAGGCTTGTGACAGTGACGTAGATAAGGATGCTGACAGTTAAACGCTCTCACTGACCTCGATATACACATAATAGCTCCTCACTCATGGGCATGCCATTTCCAGCTCTTTGTAAATCCCAGGTTCGTCAACTGACTATCGATCAGGACTTCAGAAACAGGCAAATTATTTTATTTGGCAGGCCATATAATCCACCCTGCTAAGAAATACAACAGAGTAATTAGTGAGCACAAACCGCCGGCCGCAGAGAAAGCGACTATAAAAGAAATAATATTTATAGACAACAAGTGAATTAATGCATCAGCATGGAAGACACCAAGGGTGCTAATACTTCTCTCTCATTGTTCGCACAAAAAAAGGAATTTAATTCTTCGATTGATATTGTTATTAACACGGCACATTTGCATAAACAGCATCTGTTCTGAAGCGATCATCTGACAGTATTTCATCCCAGCAAATCACAGAGGAAAGATGTGGGAGGACAAATTATCCTTCTCGGTTTAAAATTACAATATGCGCTGCATAAACTCATCTCCCATTTTTCTCCAAATTGTCAGTTTATGTCTCCATTTATTTGACAGCTTTTCAGGAACTGATAAGAAGAAAAAAAGTAATTAACCTTTGTACAAATAAAGAGGTCAGCAGAATTTTTTTATGTGTTTATGGATGTATAGCCAATTTTTTTAAAGTTTTGGATAGAGTAGAAAGGATCAGATCCTCTGTTGGGTTTATGTAGCACTACCCCCATAGGGGCCACTGGTTAATATCTGGTAACCAATAATATTACCAAGTCCAAGAAAACGGCACTGAAACAGTTAAAGCAAACTTAATATATTGTCACATGATGATGGTGGGTAAGAGGTAAGCATGAAAATAGATTAACAAAGTCAATAACGCAATTTAGCATACAGAGTGATTAGTAATAAGGACTAGGCATAAGATGACACTTGGCATCCTGATCAGCTTTAATATTAGCAAGGTAACCTAAATTGGGCTGTAAAGTTTGACTTACCAAATACAGGAGACTATAATGCTGAAGTGCATTATTGGTAACTATGCTAGGCCTAAACAGAGAAGGGATCAAACTTGCAGTATGATTTTGCTGGAGGGGCAGTCCTTTATGTTGCTCTTCTGCCGGCTACCGTTGGTACCCTTAAAAAAGCAGTGGTGCACTTAACAGTAGTTTTAGTAAGCCAGTGTGGAGTATAGTTGCAGTAAAGATGCAGGCAAGGTGCAATATAAGTGTTGTTCAGGCGCAGTCTGGATGTGGTTCAAATGCAGTTTGATATAACAGCAGTATTGTGTTAGTATGGATGAAGTATAGGTTTGGCAGAATTGTGTCCTGCTCTCAGTGGCTCAGTTTCTGCTAGCAGTGGCAATAATGTGCGAATAACCCTCTCACCAGATCCCAGGATGCTGTTGTGGACGCTTGCTGTAAATGGGGGCTCCCCTTAATTCCTCCCTGAAATCCTTTGGTGATCAGTGGTGCAGGATCTGTGATATTGGTGGTACTGCACTGCCTCTGGTTGTCCTCACTCTCAATCTCAGGCTTGCACCCGTGTCCTAGTTTGGGATTGGCGGATATTGCTGTAAGTTCTGCCATTTATGTTTTTATACTGGATGTACATCCTTCAATTTACTTGTATGTCATTCATTTTACAATAAATTACTACACCATAAGGCCTCATACACACAGATGTTTTTACAGCCACGTTTTTGAGCATTTTGTACAGCTCTCCGTGTTATTCAATGGCCCCTTAAAAATGCCAACGTTTTTGAGCTGTAGAGGGCGTCGGCGTTATTGAGCTATAATTAGAACGCGGGACCAGCACGTTCCGCAACTGCAGTGTTATGGCGTTTTTGACGCTGAGCCGGCAAAACGCTCAATAACGGGGCTTAATGTTGTATACACAGCGTTAAGCCTCGCCAGGTGTTCTATTCAAAATCAATGGTTCCCTATGGGAGCCCATTGATTTGAATAGAAGTCGCACCAGAAGTCGGATCATGATGATCCAACTTGCAGCGTAACTTGTGTGCTGAGGATCATGAAGGGGAACCCCCACAAAAATTTGCGTGGGGTTCCCCCCCAAGAGGTACCAGGCCCTTCGATCTGGCAAAAACGGCATAGGGTCCCCCCCAAAATCCCTTATTCAAGCACGCACCCTGGCAGGCCAGGAAAGGGGGTGGGGACGAGCAAGCGCCCCCCCCTCCTGGACCATACCAGGCCGCATACCCTCAACATGGGGAGTATGGGTGCTTTGGGGCAGGGGGGACTCTGCACCCCCCACCCCAAAGCACCTTGTCCCCATGTTGATGAGGACAAGAGCCTCTTCCCGATAACCCTGGCCGTTGGTTGTCGGGGTCTGCAGGCAGGGGCTTATCGGAATTTGGAAGCCCCCTCTATCAAGGGGGCCCCCAGATGCCGGCCCCTCACCCTATGTGAATGAGTATGGGGTACAACATACCCCTACTCATTCACCTGAAAAAAAAGTGTACAAAAAAAACACACTACACAGCTTTTTAAAATATTTTATTAAATCAGCTCCGGCGTCTTCTCCCCTCTCTTCTCCCTCTCCGCCGTCTTCTTTCTTCAGCTCTTTTGCAGGGTCTTCTGTCTTCTGAGGGGTCTTCTGTGGAGTTTTTGTCTTCTGAGGGCTCTTCTGTCTTCTGCTCTTTTGCCGCTGTCTCCTCGGCTAGCTTCTCCCTCTTCTGGAGATGTTGATTATTCACTCTCTCCCACTCGAATGCCTGGTCTGTGCTGTGCAGTTGCCTTATATTGACATGGGGCGGGGCCATCCGCTGTTGTCATCCTGAGCCCCCGCCCCTTATGATGTCACATCCTGTGATGTGATGCCCCATCCCAGGATGTGACATTATAAGAGGCGGGGCTCAGGATGACATCAGCGGGTGGCCCCGCCCCATGCCAATATAAGGCAACTGCGCAGCATGGACCGGCATTGGAGTGGGAGAGAGCGACTAGTCAACAGAAGAGAAGAGGGAGAAGCTAGCCGAGGAGACAGCGGCAGAAGACAGAAGAGCCCTCAGAAGACTGAAACTCCGCAGAAGAACCCTCAGAAGATGGAAGACCCCGCAAAAGAGCTGAAGAAAGAAAACGACGGAGAGGGAGAAGAGAGGGGAGAAGACCCCGGTGCTGATTTAATAAAATATTTTAAAAAGCTGTGTAGTGTGTTTTTTGTACACTTTTTCAGGTGAATGGGTAGGGGTACGTTGTACCCCATACTTATTTAAATAGGGTGAGGGGTCGGCATCTGGGGGCCCCCCTTGTTAAATGAGGCTTCCAGATTCTTATAAGCCCCTGCCCACAAACCCCAACAACCAACGGCCAGGGTTGTCGGGAAGAGGCTTTTGTCCTCATCAACATGGGGACAAGGTGCTTTTGGGTGGGGGGGTGCAGAGCCCCCCTGCCCCAAAGCACCCATACTCCCCATGTTGAGGGCATGCGGCCTGGTAAGGTCCAGGAGGGGGGGCACTCGCTCATCCCCACCCCCTTCCTGGTCTGCCAGGCTACGTGCTCGGATAAGGGTCTGGTATGGATTTTGGGGGGCACTATGCCGTTTTTTCGGCGCGGGGGTTCCTCTTAAAATCCACGCCAGATCGAAGGGCCTGGTACTTCTTGGGGGGAACCCCATGCAAATTTTTGAGGGGGTTCCCCTTCAAGATCCTCAGCACACAAGTTGCGCCGCAAGTTGGATCATCATGATCCGACTTCTGGTGCGACTTCTATTCAAATCAATGAACTCCCACAGGGAACCATTGATTTTGAATAGAGGCAGAGAAACGCCGCAGAAAGATAGCGTGGAAAAATGTGCATTGACGTCAATGCATAATGCTGCTAAAATTGCGTTTGACGTTACTGCTTGTTTTTTCAATACGCCTGTGTGTATGAGGCCTAAACCTTTTCTCGGGCTCCATGTGGTGCGCACCTTTTAGATCAAGTTTTAGTGCGAGAGACCATTTCCCCAGTGGAAGAGCCACTTGATAATTGCTAGGAACTCTCAAAGGATATTTTGTCATTATGCCATTTACCAATGGCATTCTGGTGAGTGCATATTGGTGAAGGAAGCACCACCGGAGTCACTTTATGCAGTAAAGCCCTTCTGTCACCTTTTATGTCTGATATTACTTGTGAATATACTGTTACTGGACGATTTTTACACTTTTTGGCACATATTTTGTACTTTATGGTCTTATAGGATCTTGATTATTTATTATTTGTGTGATGTAAGACGGCCACATGCTCGATTTATGTTTACATTTTCTTATACATGGCACTTTATGTTTGAAGTATTGTACGGTGATGCTGCACTTTTTGTTATTGAGTTATATCATAGGGTTGGTCACCTTTGTGCTAGCAACTTCACCTCTGAAGCCCTTGCTGTGTTTTATTGAGAAGTCAAATATAAAGCCTTGCCTACCCCTGCGCACCAACAGCCCACTCACCTCATTGTCTTTGCTGGGGGGTTTCTAAAGTCATTGATGTTCAAGTGCCAACCCTTCTCCTGGTACCAGTGTAGGCCCACCTGGAGCTGCGGACATTATTATGTGAATAATCCCGCTCCTCTTCCTCCTTCTAGTGGAATCACCAGCTACACATGCATGAATGTAATACCCTTATGTTTCTGTTGGTGCAGGAACTGGGGCTGGTCTAAGAACTGGGGCTAGTCTGGGGACTGAGGGTGCTGGAACTGGGGCTGGTCTGCAGACTGACGATGCTGGGGCTGGGGCTGGTCTGAGGACTGAGGGTGCTGGGACTGGGGCTGGTCTAAGAATTGAGGGTGCTGAGACTGGGGCTGGTCTGAGGACTGAGGGTGCTGGGGCAGGGGCTGGTCTGAGGACTGAGAGTGCTGTGAATGGTGCTGGTCTGAAGACTGAAGGTGTTGGGACTGGGGCTGGTCTGAGGACTGAGGGTGCTGGGACTGGGGCTGGTCTGAGGATTAAGGGTGCTGGGACTGGTCTGAGGACTGAAGGTGTTGGGACTGGGGCTGGTCTGAGGACTGAGGGTGCTGGGATAGGGGCTGGCAGAGTCGTGGGAGTCAGGAGTCTGGTCGGGGATAGGGTCGTGGGAGTCAGGAGTCTGGTCGGGGTCAGGGTTGTGGAAGT
>BLSH010514868.1:1190672-1202311 GCA_018402905.1 Glandirana rugosa
GACCCGACGTCACGTCATAAGTTTGTACTATTACTGGGGTTTGTGTGGAGGTTCTGTTGGTGACGGAACGATTTCTTCGATTACCATTTCCACTACCTGACCGGTTCGTACAGAGGTCTGGATTTGGGATAACTCGTAGACAGCCCGTAGGAGTTTGCCTTCCACCTCCTCACGTTCCAGAGATTGTAAGTGGTCGAGACACTACAGTAGTACCTCCTCACCTTCTCTTGAGGTCACCGTTGGACACTTCGAGACTCCTTGAGGTACGGGTTCTCCCAATTCCGTCACGACCTTTTATTACCACCGGTGTGTTTTATAACTGTGAAACCCGGGTTAAACCTGTAGAGTACACCCCTAAGTGAAAATGTCCAAATTGGGCCCAAAGTGTCAATATTTTGTGTGGCCACCATTATTTTCCAGCACTGCCTTAACCCTCTTGGGCATGGAGTTCCTCAGAGCTTCACAGGTTGCCACTGGAGTTCTCTTCCACTCCTCCATGATGACATCACAGAGCTGGTGAATGTTAGAGACCTTGCACTCCTCCACCTTCCGTTTGAGGATGCCCGACAGATGCTCAATAGGGTTTAGGTCTGGAGACATGCTTGGCCAGTCCATCACCTTTACCATTAGCTTCTTTAGCAAGGCAGTGGTTGTCTTGGAGGTGTGTTTGGGGTCATTATCATGTTTGAATACTGCACTGCAGCCCAGTTTCTGAAGGGAAGGGATCATGCTCTGCTTCAGTATGTCACAGTACATGTTGGCATTCATGGTTTTCTCAGTGAAATGTAGCTCCCCAGTACTGGCAGCACTCATGCAACCCCAGACCATGGCGTTCCCACCACCATGCTTGACTGTAGACAAAACAAAAAGTCCTGCAAGCAGCTTCTTTGGGGCGGTGCAAGAGCGGTGTATACACCACTCCTACATCACCTCTGCCATTGAAATGAATGGCCAGTGCTTCCAAAGTGGCTGAAAACCGCTCCGGAAGAGCCACAGGCGGTCACTTTTAACTTTGAGGGTTAAAGTCCCCCTGCTGCCACCCGAATAGCGCCGCCAAAGCGCCGCTATAATAGCAGTAAAGCGCCGCTAAAACTAGCCTGCCCGCCCCAGTGTGAAAGGGGTTTTAGTGTTTAGTCACTTTTGTTACCAGCGGTTTCAACATTAATGGCTGTGTGTTGAGTTACAAATTTACACTGTTATACAAGCTGTACACTCACTACTTTACATTGTAGCAAAAGTGTCATTTCTTCAGTGTTGTCACATGAAAAGATATAAAATATTTACATAAATGTGAATGGTGTACTCACTTTTGTGAGATAATGTATACATTTTTTAGTTTAAACTTATGTCGCACATTCTGTGATCTAATTAGTTTCCCCAGATAATTTAAATGTGCCTATTGATTGGTCAGACCCAGCCATTTATATTACCTTTCTTAGGTTGATAATACCGCTTTTGGGAAAAGAAGGCATTCAAAGCGCAGACAGAAAAGGTTGGCTTATCGCCAGTAAATGTACATGATTATTTCCTTGTGCTGAAATTAAAGTCAACTTGGTGTATTGCTTATCGCGGTGCTGTTCTAGGGGAAGCAGATAAGGAAAATTGCCTATTTTAGCAGTCATCTTGGCTTTGTTGTTCAGTACAATTAATATTTCACATATCTCATACAGACACTGTGAATGGGTAAAGAAGGAGTTATGTGGCTAGAGGCACATTAAAATTAATTCAGTAGGAAAGTTGATCTGCTAAGGTTCAGACATGTACAGGTTTGTGCATTCATCACATTGAGGGCCTATACTTAGTACTGCAGGATACAGAATGGAGCCGGTGTGTTTCTGTACACCATCAACCAACCCATAGCTGCAGAGAGACTATAGGGATAAATCCAAATAATTGTCTTTCGTGGAAAATCCTTTTGTTTCCCATCCCAAGTAATTTTTCCTCTATTAGGTACTATAGGTAGAGACCGGCAAGGTTAAATGGACTTTGAAGTGTATGCATTCTTCCCAAGCGACATCTTTTAGCATAACATGTATGGAAAAGACTCTAGTTACATGAGCCATGTAGAATTAATAGGCAAAGAATGATTGGTTAAACCCACAAGTGTTTTTCACTACTTCGCATTCTTTATTTGAAGTGACTTTGTAGAATATTAAATGCAATCATTTAAAGGTGGGACGAAATGTTTAGGGCGGTACATAGGTGCCAATTGTCCTGGCAAATGGGGCATATTGCTGTTTATACAGTATTTCATCCAATCTATATTCCAGGATCACAGCATCAACCTTATTTGAGTCACTGCTAATCTTCAATAAGTCAAAAACGCATTAAATGTGAAGATTTTGGCTGTGTGTAGGCAGTCCCTGAAAAAAACCCCTAAAAATGGACATAATTTGGGCATACCCACCCAGAAAGCATATGGATGAAATGCGGAGTGTGGGCAAGGTTAACGGGATCTGGGACCATGATATTAGTAAGTATGGTAGTGTAACACTTATTAGATAAATAGACTTCTTTCATAGGGGTGTAAACATCAGACAAATAAGGACAGTAAGTTTTAAAGCAGCCTTAATGTGTATTAACACACCAATAGCGTTAATGAGTGTTTTGGATGTGTTGTACAGGCATTCATGTTGTGTCAGACAACACTTCTCAAGCCCCCCGTGAGATGTGTTTGTTTTATTTTGTACTAGGCTAAAATGGGAAATGATCACTTTTGATGCTTTGCAACCGCATCTTAAACTTACTGTAAATGCCATAGGTGCGTTTACGGCGTGCTTATAGTGTATTTCAATAAAAGGGACCGAAGTCAGTTGCAAATCATCAACACATGCCAAACTTTGCAGGCAGCTTTACTTTTGCCTCTCTGCAACTTGACGCAACACTAATGCTGCAATGTGAACACCTCCATCCATTCCCTATTTTAACAATTTTGAGTGGCATTGATAAGCATTTAGGAAGCGACCCAACCACCTATTTTCAACACCTATGTGAAAGAGCTTTAAAGGGGTGCATGAGACTTCGGCTTTTAGGCTGGGTTCACACCTATGTGAATTGGATGAGGCTTAAACCGCATCCAATTCGCAGGACACTTGAAAACACATTGTTTTCAATGTGTCCGGTTCACATATATGCGGTGCATTCGCACTCCGCATTGCACAAAAAATGTGTGTATTTTTGTGCAATGCAGTGTGAATTCCCAGACCGTTGAGTTCAATGGGAGCGCATCTAACACAGAGATGCACTCCGCACTGAACGGGGATATTTTCTCCTGCTCGTGGCCCCTCCCCCATCTCTTCCCCTGCAGCTGCTGCGCTGTGGGAATGGACAGGCTCCACCCCTTCCCGGCAGCAGGCAGGCTGGAATTCACACTGGACTGGTGTGAATCCAGCCTAAGGTGCAGACAGAAGGCACAGGTGCACCATGCAGTCCAGCTGCTGGCAGCTTGTAAAACTCTATGAGAGGCAGACAGCTGCTGTGGCTGGACTGGGGGTAGATGGTGCATCTAGCAGTATATACAGTGGGAAAAATAATTTTTTGATCCCCTGCAGATTTTGTAAGTGTGCCCACTTGCAAACAAAGGAAGGGTCTATAATTTTTGTCATAGGTATATTTTAAGAGATAGGGACAGAAAATCAACCAAAAATCCAGAAAAAAACACATGATACAAATGCATAAATTGATTTGCAGTTCAGTGAGTAAAATAAGTATTTGATCCCCAAGCAAAACATGACTTAGTACTTGGTGGAGAAACCCTTGTTGGCAAGCACAGAGGTAAGACATTTCTTATAGTTGGTGACCAGGTTTGCACAAATCTCAGGAGGGATTTTGGTCCACTCTGCTTTACAGATCTTCTCTAAATCCTTAAGGTTTCTTGGCTGTTGCTTGGCAACTCGAAGTTTCAGCTACCTCCATAAATTTCCTATAGGATTAAGGTGTTTGTAAAGTCTCGTTTTAAAAAAACAAAAAATAACATACATGTTATACTGACCTCCTCTGTGCCGTTGGTTTTGCACAGAGCAGCCCAGATCCTCCTCTTCCCGGGTCCCTCTTTGCTGCTTCTGGCCCCTCCCTCATATTGAGTGCCCCCACAGCCAGCATCTACCTATGGGGGCACCCGAGCCGAGTCAGAGCTCTGTGTATCTATTCAGACACGGAGCCCCGACCCGGCCCATCTCTCCCCTGATTGGCTGAGTGACTTTGATTGACAGCTGCGGGAGCCAATGGCGCCACTGCTGTGGCTCAGCCAATCAGGAGGAGTGTCTCAAATGGATTAGACATTCGTGGACATCACTGGAGAGAGATGGGGCTCGGGTAAGTAATTAGGGGGTGCTGGGGGGGGCTGCTACACACAAAAGGATTTTTATCTTAATGCATAGAATACATTAAGATAAAAAACTTCTGTCTTTACAACTGCTTTAAGGTCTGGAGACTGGGTAGGCCACTCCATGACCTTAATGTGCTTCTTCTTGAGCCACTCCTTTGTTGCCTTGGCAGTATGTTTTGGGTAATTTCCATGCTGGAAGACCCATCCACGACCCATCTTCAGTGTTCTGGCTGAGGGAAGAAGGTTCTCATCCAAGATTTTACAATACATGACCCGTCCATTGGCCTCTCAATGCGTCAAAGTCAGCCTGTACCTTTAGCAGGAAAGCAGCCCTAAAGCATAATGTTTCCACCTCTGTGCCTGACTGTAGGGATGGTGTTCATTTTTCCTCCTCCAAACATGGCCAGTCCCCCTCCTAAAGAAGGCACATGTACAGTCATGCCAATGAACAGCTAAATGATTCAGAGAAGGATTGGGAGAAAGTGCTGTGGTCAGATGAGATGAAAATTGAGCTCTTTTACATTAAAGTGTTTGGAGGAAAAATAATGCTGACTATGATCCTAAGAACACCATCCCTACAGTCAAGCACGGAGGTGGAAGCATTATGCTTTGGGGCTATTTCTCTGCTAAAGGTTTAGGTTGACTTTGCTGCATTGAAGGGCCAATGGACAGGGGATGCATTTTAAAATTTTGGATGAGAACCTTCTTCCCTCAGCCAGAACACTGAAGATGGGTCGTGGATGGGTCTTCCAGCATGATGACCCAAATCATACCGCCAAGGCAACAAAGGAGTGGCTCAAGAAGAAGCACATTACGGTCATGGGGTGTCAACCACCCCAATTTATAACTATCTGTGTAGTGTGTTTGAGTACAAAGAACTTATGGCATGGCACCTCTCTCTGAGCCAAGAGCTTGGCCTCAAAAACCAACATTGCCAACATCTTCCTGGCACAAAAACCCAACATTCCATGAAAATACACACCTGTCTGCTACTACTGATATTTGGTATTTTGAAATAACATAACTGACATCTTTTTTTCTCTTTTTACAGTGTGTTAAACAGAACACCTATGCACCTTATCCATGAAATAATACTCGTGGATGACTTCAGCGATAATTGTAAGTTTAACGTCTTCATTGCTCCATCTAAGAGGCTGAAAACATGCATTATGGTTTGGTGCTATAATAGTAAAAGAAAAATCCTGCCAACAGCTCCTAGGATTAACAAAAATTCTCAAAGTTCTCACACATTCTGAAGGCATTGCTGATACTTTGCAAATGCCAGTAGCGTCACTTAAAATCTAATATTAAAATGAATTCCAGATCTGTACAGGACACACATCCTACCTGCTCAGGGCTTCAGCTGGTTATCCAGGCATTGATGAAATGCACTGGTCCACCCCAGTCCTTTGTGGCTGTAAAGAGATAATCTGGGGCACCCTTTTCCTTATATGCATGAGGAATGTTCCCAAATACACCTACTGCAAGTGTGTCAGTGCTGAAACATTTGGAAATTGGAAGAATGCCTGCCTGTTGCCTGTCTATGCCCTGCTGCATAAATTCATTATTGCTTCCTGTTGTGTTATAAGGGAAAGTTTTCCAACAGGACCACAAAAGCAATACAGATGCATTTTGTTAGTGTTAAAATCATACTCAGATTTTTATTGCTGCAAGTATCTCCATTGGGGCATTTTCTATTACAGTGGAACCTTGGATTATGAGCATAATCTGTCCCTGGAGAATGCTTGTAATCCAAATCACTCATATATCAAAGCAAGTTTCCCCATAGGAAACAATGAAAACTCAGATAATTTGTTCCACAGTGACTGCTTGTCAGTGCAGTACTGTATGTGGCCAGAGGTGTGGTGGCACTGCTGAGGCTCGGAGACGATTGGAAACATTCGGAAACGCTTGGGAACTGTTTACACTTTTTACAGTAATTCAGAGTATTTCCGAATGCTTCCGAGCATCTCAGAGCCTCACCATCACCCCCGCACCTCTGGCCACATGTGATATTGCATGCACAGAGGCTTAATCCTGCTGGTTTTGCAAGACAGCACTCGCAAACCGAGTTGTATTGTGAAACGCTCGTTAACCGTGTTCTCGCAATCTGAGGTACCACTTTACTTCCTTTGTGCCACAGAGTCGGGAAGTGATGGGGAATTCTCCCCAAATAGAGACAGAGCAATAAAGAAAAATCTGCATCCCATTGAGGGGATCATCACTTCCTGTCTCATAGCCAAAGAAGTGAGAGGAAATCCCTGCAAATTAAAGGAATCCCTTGCCCCCCCCCCCCCCCAGAACTAGTGTCTCCATTGGAAGATTCCCCCCTTTCTTTTCTGGGGACAACCCAGCACTTGGGATTTTCTTTTACTTTCGAATATAAAATGTTTTTAAAGGTAAACAGTACAAATATATAAGGTGAATCCCCCTAACAGGGGGGTAAATAGACAGCAATATAAAACCTGTCCCTTATCCCTTTCCACTATGTCCAAAACTAAAAAAAAAAAGTGTTGCCTTTAGTTATACTTTCAAAAAATCTTTTAAACCTTTGTCAGGTTTTTTAATGGAAAAGAGCTTACCTTTTATTCCCATTTGATGAATGTCAGACTGAACTCACCTCATCGATTGTAGTATTTCTCGATTAGCAACGTGTTAAACTGTGAGCAGTAGAATTTGCATGACTCATCCTAGTGCATAGAAGTGTGAATTTTGTCTACTGAAATATTTCCATCAACTAAATCAACACTATTTTAGTTGACTAAAATATGACCAAAACTAAAACAATTCAGAAAAAGGAAAAAAGAAAAAGTTTTTTTTTATTTTTTTTCTTAATATTTAATGTTGGTAATATATTCAGGTAATATGTGCAATGGCATTACAGCCAATAGAGTTGACAGTTTTTTGGGTTTTTTAGATATTTAAGTTGTACTTCTGTTTGTCACAAAGCAATATTTTTGTTTGTTTATGAAACTTGGTTTTATTTCTAAAGACGTTATATATCACAGCGGCTAAATCTGTGTCTGTAGTGCATGTTCAAACCTTAATACCATAAATAATAATGTTATTAGATTTTTACTCCAGGAGTATATAATGAGTTTGATGAGAAATGCTTAAATAATGCATTAAAATGTAACTATACCCATTCAATTTTTGTCCACTAAATGTACTGGAGATTTTAGTCGACTAAAATACAAAAGTAAAACCATTCAAATAACTAAAATATGACTAAAACTAAAAGGGAATTGTATTCAAAAGACTATCACTAAAACTAAATTGAAATTCAACGTCAAAATTAACACTGGTGCATGGGTGCTCAGTGGCTCTCCAGCTGTTGCGGAACTACAGGTCCCATCATGCCTCGCCCCTTTGGGAGTCATGCTGGTAACTGTCAGCCTTGCAATGCTTCATGGGACTTGTAGTTCTGCAACAGCTGGAGTGCCACAGGTTGAGCACCCATGAGTTCAAAATTAACAGAAAGAAATGCTGGAAATATATCACTCTGTGTGTAATGAATCTGTATAATATATGAGTTTCATTTTTTGAATTGAATTACTGAAATAAATTAACTTTTTGATGATATTCTAATTTTTTTGAGATGCACCTCTATGTCTAAGGGGGTGTCTGAAGCTCACCGCCTAGGGAAGAAAAAATTAATGAAACAATCTGATATCTATGGTTGAGAGCATTGTCACAGTTAGGTCAAATTTTCCTTTCTGTGTGAAACCGAGTCATTTTCCTAATCAAATAAATTGGCACAGAAGAGCAAGACATCTCTCCTTTGATGCCAGAAATACTGTAGAATGTCACTGTAGGTCAGTGGTTCTTAACTCCGGTCCTCGGGACCCACTAACAGGCCAGGTTTGCAAGATAACTGAAACATATCACAGGTGATATCATTTACTGCTCAGTGATTTCAGTATTCTAGTCTGCATCTCCCCAAGGTAATACATAAAATCTGGCCTGTTGGTGGGTCCTGAGGACAGAAGATGAGAACTGCTGCTGTAGGCGCAGAACAAGGCCTCAGTCATCTGACCAGCAAGAGAGTGATGCATGGAAACAAGTATGCTAAGCATGGACTTGGGTCATTTTGGATGAATAACGACTAAGCAGATCAAGGCAGCCTTTCAATAACAGTTTCTAGAAAAACTGTCAAGAGCATTAGTGGTTGAAATATGGTTAATATTTGCCACCAAACATTCTGGTTCATGGTCATCATTGGAGTGAATGACAAGGATAGGTTAGTGACTCCAGGGGGACAATGCTTTACAACCGCTTGGTTTTGATTCTGAAGGTATAAAGCTGGGAGCCTCTTAGCGCAAAAATGTAATGTGCCAATCTTGACCACACTATATTACCAAATGTATTGGGGCGCATGCTTTTACACACACATGAATTTTAATGGCATCCCAGTTTTAATCTGTAGGGTTCAATATTGAGTTGATCCACCCATTGCAACTATAACAGCTTCAGCTCTTCTGGGAAGGCTGTCCACAAGGTTTAGGAGTGTCTATGGGAATGTTTGACCATTCTTCCAGAAGCACATTTGTGAGGTCAGGCACTGATGTTGGATATTGAACCCTACGGACTAAGACTGGGATGCCATTAAAGTTTACGTACGCGTAAACGCAGGCACCCCAATACTTTTGGTAATATAGTGTATTTCCAGAAGCAAATTAGTTGGAAGATTAAGAAACTGCTGCAAAGAGATGGGTTGGAGGAATGCCCGAAAGTGAGAATGTAACAGAAGGATAGTACTAGTTAGATTATTATTGTTATTATTATACAGAATTTATATAGCGCCAACAGTTTACGCAGCACTTTACAATGTAAAGGGAGATAATACACCAACAGTACAATTCAAAACAAGAGGGTTAGAGGAGCCCTGCTCCTGCAAGTTTACAATCTAAGACGGAGGGGCTTGTGAAACAAAAGGTAGGGGCTGTGAGGTATGAACTGATTAGGGGTGTAGAATATTCGTTTGTTAGCTGGAGGCAGGATAGGCCTCCCTGAAGAGATGAGTTTTCAGGGATCACCTAAAAGTGGGCAAAATAGGAGATTACCGAACAGGTTGTGGTAGTGAGTTCCAGAGGATGGGAGAGGCTCTGGAGAAGTCCTGGAGGTGAGCATGGGAGGAGGAAAGAAAGGAGCTAGAGAGCAGAAGGTTTCGGGAGGAGCAGAGAGGACGGTTTGGGTGATATTTGGCGATAAGATTGGTGATGTAGCTCGGGGTAGAATTGTAAATGGCTTTGCAGGTTATTGTTAGTGTTTTGAATTTTATCCGTTGGGCAATGGGAAGCCAGTGGAGGGATTGGCAGAGAGGAGTGGCGGACACTGAACGGTTGGTAAGATGGAGTCTGGCAGCGCCATTCATGATAGACTGAAGAGAGGATAGCTTGCGGAGAGGTAGGCCAATGAGGAGGGAATTACAATGGTTGAGGCGAGAGATAACAAGGGTGTGAATAAGTTGCTTAGTGGTGTCAGCGTTTAGAAAAGGGGTGTATTTTGGAGATGTTACGGAGGTGAAGTCTACACGATTTGGACAGTGCTTGGATTTGGAGCTGAAAGGTAGGTGAGTGTCTAGGATTACACCTAGTACCCTGGCATGAGGGGAGGGCCTGATTGTTGTATTAGTAATCTTGATGTAGAAGTCAGGGGGGCACAGGCTGGAGGAAAAATTATGAAAAAATTATGAAAAGATTGCGTTTGAGGAAGTGGTGTGACATCCATGTTGATATGTGGGTTAGTAAGTTAGTAATGGGAGAGGAGACTGAAGGAGTGAGGTGAGGAGTAGAGAGATATATTTGTGTGTCATCAGCATAGAGGTGGTATTGGAAGCCATGGGAGTTTATTAACAGACCAAGGGAGGAGGTGTAAATGGAGAAGAGAAGGGATCCAAGGACAGAACCTTGAGGTACCCCTACATAAAGAGAAAGTGGAGAGGAGGAAACAGAGTTATAGGTCACACTGAAGGAGCGCTGTGATAGGTAGGAGGAGAGCCAGAAGAGGGCAGAGTCTTGAAGACCAAGAGAGTGGAGTTTTTTGAGGAGGAGGGGATGGTCAACGGTGTCAAAGGCTGCAGAGAGGTCGAGTAATATGAGTATGGAGTAGTGGTCATTGGTTTTAGCAGTTAGTAAGTCATTAGTGAGTTTCAGTAAGGTTGTTTCAGTGGAGTGTAGCAAGCCAAAGCCAGACTGTAAGGGGTCGAGAAGGCTGTTGCCAGTGAGGTAGGAGCTAAGACGGTTATAGACTAAGCGTTCTAATTTTGACGCAAACGGGAGCAAGGAGATGGAGATGAAGTTTGGCTTGTGCTGGGTACTTCCTAGATTTGATATAGGTGCCATCTGCTCAGTACCATTCAAGGGGTTGTTTACCAGGCCTATTCAAATACATATTTGTTAAATTTATAAATATAGTTAATTTTAGCAACCAATCATTGTTCCTCTGTCATATACACTAGCAGTAAACTGCGGTCCAATTGGTTGCAGTGGGTTACTGCACATTGTCTGTTGCTCATTACTGGTTTTATTAGATTAGCCAGGAAAATCTCTGAAATAACAATTTTCTGTAAGCTCGTTAGCCATCTTTCCTTCCTTTCCTCTGGTCTCCAATATATTTCCTGCTCTGAGCTGGAGGAAGAAAGGTAATAATTGATTACACTTTACAGCTAGAAAAGATCCCGACAATTAGAATTTTTACCTACATTTAAGCAGTAAAAGAATTGCAGGACTATATAGCAAACTGTGACAAAATTTGAGTAGGTAAAAAGTCGTAGAAGGAAGTCTCCTTGTAAACAGTGTCAAACGATATATCAGGACGTTAAGAAAATGACGAATTTACATCCATTTTTAAGATTAACAGCCCTAGAAAAGATCGACATTTCACATTAGTTAATAATGGAAAGAAGGAGGTCGAGTCTCGTCCTTTATATAACCTCTGGTCTCCTTTCCTTCCTTTCTACCGATTGCTCGAATGTCTTTTAACAATAAAGTCTCTAAAAGGACCGATTAGATTATTTTGGTCATTACTCGTTGTCTGTTACACGTCATTGGGTGACGTTGGTTAACCTGGCGTCAAATGACGATCACATATACTGTCTCCTTGTTACTAACCAACGATTTTAATTGATATAAATATTTAAATTGTTTATACATAAACTTATCCGGACCATTTGTTGGGGAACTTACCATGACTCGTCTACCGTGGATATAGTTTAGATCCTTCATGGGTCGTGTTCGGTTTGAAGTAGAGGTAGAGGAACGAGGGCAAACGCAGTTTTAATCTTGCGAATCAGATATTGGCAGAATCGAGG
>BLSH010514868.1:1202852-1224620 GCA_018402905.1 Glandirana rugosa
TAAAGTCCGAAGTTTGTATTTCTATATTTTGACATTAAAAAACACTTCTTAGTTGTTGTTCACCCTGTGTTAGTACTTCACCTTGCTTTAAATAACCTATAAAGTTTGAAAAAATTCTTTATTTTTTGACTTTTTAACCCGCACGTTTTAATAAGTCGGGGAAATGAAAGTCACGTCGTTTGAGAGAGGTCTTCAAGTCACTCCTAGAGACTTACTAGGTTACAACTGGAGTTACTGATTACTACTATTTATCTTAGGTGGACACATATTAGTTCAGAGGCATATTTACGTGGACGTGTCAGAGTCTCCAGGCAAATTTCGCGTCTCTCGTAGTACTTCTTGTTCCTTGTGTGGTCCGTCAGTGGTCTGATACTCCTTCCATTTCAATATTATCGCTTGCACAGTGCTCCTTGGGATGTTTAAAGCTTGGGAAATCTTTTTGTATCCAAATCCGGCCTTAAACTTCTCCACAACAGCATCTCGGACCTGCCTGGTGTGTTCCTTGTTCTTCATGATGCTCTCTGCGCTTTAAACGGACCTCTGAGACTGTGCAGGTGCATTTATACGGAGACTTGATTATACACAGGTGGATTCTATTTATCATCATTAGTCATTGAGGTCAACATTGGATCATTCAGAGATCCTCACTGAACTTCTGGAGAGAGTTTGCTGCACTGAAAGTAAAGGGGCTGAATAATTTTGCACGCCCAATTTTTCAGTTTTTTATTTCTTAAAAAAGTTTGAAATATCCAATAAATTTCGTTCCACTTCATGATTGTGTCCCACTTGTTGTTGATTCTTCACAAAAAATTACAGTTTTATATCTTTATGTTTGAAGCCTGAAATGTGGCAAAAGGTCGCAAAGTTCAAAGGGGGCCGAATACTTTCGCAAGGCACTGTATGTTATACTTACCTGCTCTGTGCAATGGTTTCGCCCGCTGGCGCTACGCCGGCACTGGCAGCGATGGGAGGCAATTGATCCTGCTGCTGTCAATCTGTCCAATGAGGAGAGTGGCAGTGGCGAGAGGTGCTGTGCTCATGCACATCACTGGATCCAATTGGGCTCAGGTAAGGAAAAGGGGGAGTCTGGGGAGGAGCTGCAGCACAGAAGGTTTTTCACCTTAACACATAAAATGCATTAAGTTGAAAACCCATAAAGTGTTTGTTACCCCAACACTGCATATTCCTAATATGTGCCTGCTGTACCATGAACTTGTATGAGAAAACATCCTGTTCTCTTTGTATTGCTTCCTTTATGTGAAATCCCTGATGTTCCCGTCAGTCCCCTTGCTTTCCTATTAAAAACTGACCACACTAAGCAGGAGAGCACACCACGGGCACGGGAGTGACATCATTGCAGCTCCGGCCAGTCACAGAGCCGGAGTTCGCAAACCAAGAAGCAAGACTGGTGAAGATGAGAGCGCCTGCAGCGCTGACATCTCTGCGCTGGAGGAGCTTGGTTTTAAGGTAAAGGTAACATAATGTGCTAGTATGCAATGCATACTAGAACATTATGCCTTTACCTTGCATTCCTTGCATATTGTCCAGTGGTCTGCAACCTCTTTAAAGTTGTTGTAAACCTCAGACATGAAATATCAACAAAGAATATCCCTCTATAGTGTGTCTCAATTAAGAGCTCTAAGGGGTTAATTTACTAAAACCGGAGAGTGCAAAATCTGTAAAGAGCTGCGCATGGTAGCCAATCAGCTTCTAACTTCAGCTTGTTCAGTTAAACTTTGAAAAAAAAAATGGAAGCTGGTTTATATGCAGAGCTGTATCAGATTTTGCACTCTCCCGTTTTAGTAAATCAACTCCTATGTGCCATTTTTATCTACTGCTTTGTTCCTCTGCTATCAGCATGAGTCACTTCTGGAAAGTTTTCCTGATACCAAGAAAAAAAAGGTGACAGGGGAGGGAACTCCAGCTGATCAACAGCTTCAGCTCTGTTCCTGTGTGCTGTGTGAAGGGGGGAATGTCCCTTCCCTCCAATCAGCTCTCTCTCTCTGCAGAGTGTAATTTCAGCTCTCCGCCCCTTTTTCTGACAAGCTTTATAAATGATGCACTTTGAACAGATGTAGCGGGAGGCAGATAAACAGGTACAACTTATGTAGGAGGATTTGTTTCATCTCTGTGTATCACCTGGGGCCAGTCACTTCCCTGTGTACATGTGAGGGTTTACAACCACTTTAAGGGAAAAATATAAAAAAAACTATGTTTTTTGCTTACTGTACCCCCTTTTATCGTAGGTTCTCCTCTTTTAGTACACCTTTTTTCTTTGTATTTTCCTTCATTCTACTCACTTCACTGTTACTCTTTTTTATCTTGTATTCCCCTCCTCTCTATTCTACTTTTTTTTTTGTATATCCTTCCCCTGCTCTCCTCTTTTCTACTCTCCTTTTCTTTTGCATCCTCTCTCTTCTACTCCTCTTTGATATCCTCTCTCCATTCCACTCTCCTCTCTTCTAGTCTCCTTTTCTTTTATATCCTCCCTCCATTTCCTCTTTGTTCTACTCTCCCTTTCTGTTACATCTTTTCCTTTTTGTGAATGTACTCTTCGCTTTTCTATTCTTTTTTCCTTTTTAATTCCTCCCCTCCAAGCACAGCCGCATAGATGTGAACCTAGGCTTATAAGAGAAAGTAAAAAATATTGTCTTTTTTTTCAAAATTGTCACTCTTTTTTTGTTTATAGTGCAAAAAATAAAAACCGCAGAGGTGATCAAATACCACCAAAAGAAAGCTCTTTTTGTGGGGAAAAAAAGGTCATCAATTTTATTTGGGTATAACATCACATGCAATTAAATTGTCAGTTAAAGCCACGCAGTGCTGTATCGCATAAAAATGGCCTGGTCATGAAGTGGGTAAATCCTTCTGGGGCTGAAGTGGTTAAAAGCAGGACACATTGAATCACACCAGGCAATTTGATTTCAACCAAAGGACAGGGAGCGTGTTCTTCTTTGGAACATAGGCGTGTAGTCTAATGGTCAAACTGCTCCCCCTTTTTTAGCCAAAGGGAACTTTGTGCCACTTTTTACCGGTTTAAAAATATCTTTGGGTGATATGAACATTAACCCAATGGGTGAATAATGGTCGTGGTTCTCTGTGAAATCTGCAGCTCTATTCCCACTGTGCTCTTATTTTTGGAGTTTATTTTTCTCCTTATGGCAGTGAAGTTCACAATGTAGTCACAGAGTCTCTGGGAGTTAGTTATTCTCGCTTGGGGACACTATAGAAGGAAGTCCTCCAGGGCTCCCCGATCACAGTCTGTTCATGGGGTTGTAGATCTCTCTGGGCTGCCTAAATTCACACTTTCTTTCTGTCTTTTTTCTTCTGTTTTCACCCTCTGTATATTTAACCAATGTCTAGTCTTCTGACCATAGGGAATCTCCAGTTTTATTGGTTTATTTTTAAATGTATCACAATATATCTAAAGGTAATCAAGGTATATTTTATTATACAGTATAATAAAGTGGCTGCAGTTCTGCGGTAATCCTGTCAATTTATTATCTAAGCCGTGATCATTATTAGTTGGAACATTATGGTTTTTATGTTTTCAGCTATAAATATATACAATTACAACTTCTTCTAATTAACTTACTTGGAAAAATGTGTTGCATACATTACTGAACACATAGCAGGGATTTTATAACATAAAAGTGACAGAATTGTTATGCCTCATTATTCTTGGTGGGTTGGGGGCAGTTTTTTGAGCTGGTTAGTCTTGTAGATTTTCTTTTGAATGGCCCAAGACTTATCTGAGAATGTGCAAAGTACTCTTATGTAAATAGGGACTATAATATGAGGTCAGTCAAGAAAGATATTGTGGACACCGTTGTCCCATTTTGTAAACTTGGAACAGGAGAGTGTGCTAATTTTGTATTGACTTTTGTCTGTTTGATAAATACTTAAAGTGGTTGTAAAGGCAGAAAGGTTTTTATCCTAATGCATTCTATGCACTAATATAAAAAACCTTCTGTGTGCAGCAGCCCCCCTAATACTTACCTGAGCCCCATCTCGATCCAGCGATGTTGCACAAGAGACTCGGCTGTCTGGGACTCCCCTCCTCATTGGCTGAGACAGCAGCACAGCGTCATTGGCTCCCGCTGCTGTCAATCAAAGTCAGTGAGTCAATAAGGAGAGAAAGGGGGTGGGGCCATGCTGATGCTCCGTGTCTGAATAGATACAAGGAGCTGCTGCTCGGCTGGGGTGCCCCCATAGAAAGCTGCTTGCAGTGGGGGCACTCAAAAGGAGGGAGGGGCCAGGAGCACCGAAGAGGGACCCAAGAAGAGGAGGATCCAGGCTGCTCTGTGCAAAACCATTGCACAGAGGAGGTGAGTATAACATGTTTGTTATTTTTAATGGAAAAAAACGACTCTTTAGTATTCCCTTACATTTTTCATAGGTGTAGCACCCTCTAGTAGTGTGCTAGAAGTGAGTGTAGGCAAACCATACTCTGACTCACAGTTAAGCTGGTAAGTCTTGATTGGGTAAGGGTTTATTAGAGTTCAGGGCACAATGACTCATCCTGGCAGCTCTTGGATGCCTCCCCCTGGTCTAGAAGGTTGGAAAATCTTCTAGAACTAGAGGGTGGGGGTTAGGAAGAGCTGCCTTGAATATTTATGAGTCCTCAGACAATCCTCAGTAGTGGGCTGGCAGGAGACTGGATTCACCTCATAAATACACATGGGCCATGCCAGCAGGGGCAGTGGGGTGGAAGATGGAGATACAGTGTTGAGAAGGCTGTAAGTGGCCCTCAGTGGTGCTCCCTAGTCTGCGGGGGTGTCCTGCCCTGGGCCGTGGCTTGGGTGCTGGAAGAATCCTGCTAAAACACAGAGAAGGAAGCCTTTTCCGGGATCAAAAGAGGACAGTGTGAGTATTATAATAATACAGGATTTATATAGCACCAACAGTTTACGCTGCTCTTTACAACATAGTTACATAGTTAGTCAGGTTGAAAAAAAAAGTCCATCCAGCTCAACCAAAAAAAACAGAAAAATGATATATAACCATACAATCCCATATACAATCCTTCACCCACAGTTGACCAGAGGAAGGCATAAAAACCCCAGCAAAGCATGATACAATTTGATATAGTGGGGGAAAAAATGCCTTCCTCATCCCCCGAGAGGCAATCGGATTCACACTGGATCAACTTTACCTAAAAATGATAGTACCCAGTTATATTATTTACATTAAGGAAAGAATCCAGGGCTTTTTTAAAGCAATCTACCGTGCTGGCCAAAACCACCTCTGGAGGGAGTCTATTCCACATTTTCACAGCTCTAACTGTGAAGAAACCTTTCCGTATTTGGTGATGAATTCTTTTTTCCTCTAGATGTGCCACCTTGTCCTTTGTGATAGATTATAAAAGGGAGACAATACAGTAACAATACAATAAAAGACAAGAGGATTAAGAGGGCCCTGCTCAGAAGAGCTTAATAGGGTGGGGCAGGTAGTACAAAAGTTTGTAACTGTGGGAAACGAGCTGATGGAAGTGGTAAAAGGTTAGTTGGAGGAGTGATAGGCTTCCCTGAAGAGATGAGTTTTCAGGGATTGCCTGAAAGTAGCAAGAGTAGGAGATAGCCGGACCGGTTGAGGTAGAGAGTTCCAGAGGATGGGAGAGGCTCTGGAGAAATCCTGGAGACGAGCATGGGAGGAGGAGACCAGGGAGCTTGAGAGTAGGAGTTCTTGGGAGGAGCAGAGAGGACAGTTTGGGTGTTATTTGGAGACAAGATGGTGATTTAGCTGGGGCAGAGTTGTGAATGGCTTTGTATGTTGCGCTTAGTATTTTGAATTTAATTCGCTCGGCGATTGGGAGCCAGTGTAGGGATTGGTGGAGAGGGGTGGCAGACACTGAGCGGATGGTAAGGTGGATAAGTCTGGCAGCAGCATTCATGATAGACTGAAGAGGGGATAGCCTATGGAGAGGCAGGCCAATGAGAAGGGAGTGGCAATAGTCAAGGCCAACTCAGTTTTAGAGATTTAGTTTAAGGAAGTGGTGTGACATCAATGCTAATATGTCAGTTAGTAAGTTAGTAATGCAAGAGGAGACTGCAGGAGTGAGGTGAGGAGTAGACAGATAGATGTGGATGTTATCGGCTGTGGGCGGTTATCAAGTGACCAAGGGAGGAGATGTGGATAGAGAAGAGAAGAGGTCCAAGAACAGAGCCTTAGGGGACCCCCACAGAGAGGGGCAATGGAGAGGAGGAGACAGAGTTGTAGGAAACACTGAAGGAGCGCTGTGATAGGTAGAAGGAGAACCAGGATAGAGCAGAATCTTGGAGGCCAAGGGAACAGAGTTTATTGAGAAGGAGCGGGTGGTCAACAGTATCAATGGCCACAGAGAGGTCAAGGAGTAGGAGTATGGAGTACTGGTCATTGGTTTTAGCAGTTAGTAAATCGTTAGTGAGTTTTAGTAAGGCAATGGAGTGCTGCGAGTGAAAGCCAAGTAAGGGGTCAAGGTTATTTTCACTGAGGTAGGAGCTAAGACGGTTGTAGACGAAGTGTTCTAGAAGCTTAGAGGTGAATGGGAGCAATGAGATGGGTCTTACGTTACGGTTGGTGAGTACCAGTGAGGGCTTTCTAAGTATGGGAGTGATCTGCACAAGTTTTAGAGGGGAGGGGAAGGTGCCACTAGAGAAGGAGAGATTGAAGATGTGAGTGAGGGAGCATAGGATAGAACAGGAGGGTGACCGTAGTAGTTAGTTATGAGGGAACAGGATCCAGGAGACAATTGGTTAGGTGGGCATCTGAGAAAAGTTTTGTAACCTCTTTAGCAGTAGCCAGTTCAAAAGAGGAGGTGTCCTCACATATTGAATCAATCTCTTGGACAGTGAGTGAGTGAGTTAGTGGGTAGAGGGGGTGGGGGACGAAGCAGCAGAGGATTAAAGGTCGAGAAGAGCTGACAAGCACTGGATTAACCAGTTGCTGACCGCCCACCGTGGATTGACGACGGCAACTTGGCTTGTTATCGCGAAACGCCGTCAGGTGGCAGTGGCCGCGAGAACAAGTATCGTGATCGCACGTGCGCCACCAGAGGCGCGCGCGCTCTCTGTGTTCGGGGGGAGCCAGGGAGCAGTTAGGGGGGACTCGATGTCCGTCAGCTACCCGCGCATACCCTGTGTATGGGAGCCACGATCACTCCCCTCCCCCAGCCAGTCTAGCCCCCATACAGTTAGAATATACACAGTGAACACAGTTAACCCCTTAGAGCGCCCCCTGCAGGTTAACCCCTTCCCTGCCAGTGACATTTATACAGTAATCAATGCATATTCATAGCATTGATCGCTGTATAAATGCCAATGGTCCCAAAAAAGTGTCAAAAAGGTCCGACATTGCAGATTGCCGCCATTACTAGTAAAAAATAAATAAATAAAAACCCCATAAATGAATTCTCATCATTGGTAAACATGGAAACTTTTGCAAAAACCAATCAATATACGCTGATTGCAATTTTTTTTTTGCCAAAAATATGAGGAAGACTATAAATCGGCCAAAACCTATAAAAAAAAAATGTTTTTTTCTTTGCAAAAAGTAAGAAATATTGGTTTTTTTTTTGCAAAATTGTCGCTTTTCTTTTGTTTATAGCGGCGATCAGAAATGACGCAGAGGTGATCAAATACCACCAAAAGAAAGCTCTATTTGTGGGGTCGCACGGCCGCGCAATTGCAGAATCGCAAAAAGTGCTTTGGTCCTAAACTGGGAAATCCTTCTGAGGCTGAAGTGGTTAAACTGGATGTCAAACCGGAAAAAAAAACCCACCTGCAAGACAAAGGCATATTGAGCTAGTATGCATCGCATGCTAGCTCATTATGAAATACTTACCTTAGATCAACGCTGTTGCAATGGTCTCTGAGCACCGCTGTGAACGGCGTCATGTCTTCCGTGCCTTCTTCAGGGATTCAGCCCTTCTTCGCGGGCTCCAGTGCTGTGATTGGCCAGAGCCGCGATTACGTCACTCCCTCACATGCACGTGGGAGCCGCCAGTCACGGCACATTCACTGAACAAACGGCACCCTGCTGGTACACTGAATATCTCCTAAACCGTACAGGTTTAGGAGATATTATCAGTACCTACAGGAAACCCTCATTATAGGCTTACCTGTAGTTTAAAGTGGTTGTAAAAGGTTTACAACCACTTTAATAAGAGAGACAAAGTAGGCTTGTTTGGCAGCATGGAGACAGGAATTTTATTTTAGCAGGGCAGATTTATATAAGGTGAAGTCCTGCAGGCATTTGGTTTTACGCCACAGACGTTCAAGAGCACGGCAATGTCTCTTGAGATTTCTAGTGTTGTCAGTTTGCCAGGGTTGTAACGGTCGGGGTCTGATTCTGCGTGTAGTTAGAGGAGCGGGTGCATCCAGCGATGATGAGAGTGAACTGTTGTAGACAGAGGTGGCCAGGTCAGGACAGGACAGGGAAGAGATTATGTCATATAGGTGGTCAGTAGCAGAATAGAGAAAAAAGTGACAAAGGTTCCTAAAAGTAATCATTTGCTGCTTGGAGGGATGGGTGGTTGGAGGCAAGGCTTACAGTAAGTAGTGCAATACTATGGGGACTACCAAAGGGGGAAGACTGCCACATGTAGCCAGTCTCCCTTGAGGGCAGTGGTGTGCTTAAGTCTTCTTTACTTTCCCTGGGAGATCTCCTGAGAGTCAGCCGGGTGGGCTGAGGAAGAGTCATTCGGGCAGACTGGTGTAGAGAGGCAGCCAGAAGGGCTGGCGAATAGGGCAGATGCAGACAGGAGGGCTGGCATTGCCTGAAGAGGTGGTGCTGGGATCAGTGGCCACAGGGGAAGCTGTATCACTCCATTTGTGCTACTTTTAAGAGACTTCGAGTCCCTGCCTGTAATGGGCTGCTACTGAACTGACAAGAGGCCTGTCAGTTCCACCAAGCGTGAATCAGCAGGAGCTGTACAGAGGAAGTAAAGAACAAAGTGTGTGCAGGTGGAAGTCTAAGGATGTTGGAGTTGTATATAAGAGACTGTAAATAGGAAGTTGTCCCTGAAGATCTTGTTCAAGTCAAGTAGGCATCCCATAACCTCCCATCCCTATCTAAGTTATTAACCCCTTAATAAATAACAAAAACAACAAAGCTATGGACTGTTCCCTGACTCTGTGTGACTATGAAGATTCAGTGTGCCTGGCTGTGCAGGAGTGGGGGATCCCTTTCATCTACAACTCCTATGGGGGTAGTGCTACATAGGAATACATATTTGTGGTATCTATGTCAGTCTTTCTTCTTGGTTATCTACAAATTTGGATGTGAGGGTACCTGCCCTAATGTATAAGAATCCCTTTAGCCCAATAATGAGAGAAAACCTCTCAAGGTGTAGGTTTTGCACTCCTTGAATAGCAACCAAGACAGAGGCGCCCGCCTGGCTCACCTCCGAGATCAACAGGAAAAAATGGATGAATGGTCGCACACTCCGGATGGATGTCAAACGTTATTGTAGTATATCAAACAATAAAATCATATCAGCACAGCGAGCACCAGGAGATAAAAATGTTAATGCGTTTCACGCAGGTAACATCACTTAATCATGACAATGGTGTTATAATAATAATGGTGTTGTGTTTAAGCGCTGTTATCTGCATGAAACGCGTTAACATTTTTTTCTCCTGGTGCTCGCTGTGCTGTTAGCCCTTAGTTACACTTTAAATCTATCCCTAACATCTTAACTCAATGAAGTAGTCTTACATCACAACCCTCTGCTTTAAAGTGGTTCTAAGGGCTGAAGGTTTTTATGCATGAAGGTAAAAAAAACCTTCTGTGTGCAGTGCCCCCCCCCCCCCCAGCCCCTAAAAGCTGATTGGAGGGAAGGGATAAACCCCCTTCACACAGCACAAAGGAACAGAGCTGAGCTGTCAATCACAGACTGTGTGCTGGAGCTCTCTCCCATGTCACCTTTATATCTCTTGGTGTCAGAAAAACCTGTCAGAAGTGACTCATGCTGATAGCAGTGGAACAAGGCAGCTGAGAAAAATACATTCAGTGCTCTGGATTGAGACAAGTATACACTATAGAGGGATATGCTTTGTTCATATTTCTTGCCAGAGGTTTACAATCACTTTAACTGAGAATTGTAAATGTTACCCAACTGTCACAAAATTCTTTCTTGCTTTTTTAACTGTATCCATTAAAGCGGAGTTCCACCCTATTAAAAGTCAGCAGCTACAAAAATTGTAGCTGCTGACTTTTAATAATTGGACACTCACCTGTCCCAGGCTCCAGCGATGCAGCCACCCACAGCGCTGCTCTTTTCCCCCTCCCTTCGGCGGCGCCGGCATCACAAGTGTGGGCACCCGGCTTTGACTTAAAAGCCGGGCGCGCACTGTGCATGCGCGAGACGTGCTGTGAATGGCCGGCGCATCTTCTGGGACCTGTGACGTGTCCCGGAAGATCGCCGAGAGGGGGGGGGGGAGATGAACTTCCTTCTGGATCCATGGCGCCAGGAGAGGAAGTGGACCTGGGATCCTGTGAAAACAGGGTCTCCAGTCCCCCCCCCAACAAAAATGGAATGCCAGTTGTGGCATTTCAGGAGGTCATCTTGCCTTAAAGCGGAAGTTCAACTTTTGGGTGGAACTCCGCTTTAAGTACAGGACAAGCTGCCATTCTGTTTTAAATTCCAGGGTTTAGGTTAAAGTTTTTTTAAAAAACGTATTTCCCAGTTTATCTAGAGTAGGAAATAATTAAAATGCTATTAGGTTTTTCACCATTCGTGTCCCATACCGTGTGGAATGATTCCTTTCACTTCCTGTTTTGTAGACACAAAAGGAAATGTAAAGGAATCTCTCCAAAATTAAGTAAGTTCCATCTTCTACAACTGTCAGCAGACAATTTTGGATTTTTCCATCAGTGATGGTGACAATGGTCTAAGTTCTAACCCTTTCTTATTCTTTACAAAACAAAAAAAGTTTTGCCTTTAAATACACTGTAAGTGTAAGTTTGCTGTGGTTTTGTCTGTGTTTACGATGGATAGATGTCTCCCCTTCTATATGATAAAGAATGTAATACCTGATCTAACACAGGGTTGAGTTCACACTGCCGTATGGAGCGGCTCATAGCAGGGGTCCAGTGCATCTCTGTTCTCCGTTTTAGGTGCGATTTTGGTCCGAATTTTTGGCTGACTTCAGACCTAAAACGGGCCAGAAGATGCACAGGACTCTCCATAGAGAGCCGATCACAATCTCCTGACATGCGAATTGGATGCGGCGAAGCCCTCTTCCAATTCACAATAGTGTGATCCCAACCTAAAACTCACTTTAAAGTGTATGTAGATCTTAAGAATGCATTCTTTTATTTGGTTCATTTTGTTGAAGTCATGGCTGTTAAAGTGGAATTTTGCCCATAATAGTTTGATAACAATTAATGTTCTTTAACAAAAAAACATACATTCCACAATAATAATTATGCTACCAAAATTAGTGTGTGCTGTAAATTGCCTCCAGCATTGCTCCTGTTTCTTCTTGCTGCAGGCTGCCATTTTGAAGCCCAGAGCAGTCATTTCCTTTTTGAAAACTCTTCCCCTCTCCTTGGTCTCAAAAACGATATGTCTCTTTCTGTGCATTTCCAGCCTAGATTGTATGTCTTGGCTCAGCTAGAGAGGAAGGCTGCAGTAGCTGACAGTATTCAGGCTCAAACTGTTGAGGGAGAGAAAATCAGGATAATAAGATTATACGATAAGACACTTTACTTGTAAATGTAAGTATGTAACTCTTTTTGTCTCTCTGGCAGCAGAGTTTGTCCTGTCACCTCTAATTTTCTCCTCTCTCTCCCTAATCTGTGCTCCCATGGCATAGGCTGTTTTATTCCTGTTGCTTCCTCACCCCCTCCCCCAACAGCAATAAATCTTGAAACTGCCACTTTAAAGGATAAGCTACATTATTTTGCTACACTGGAGCCTGTAAAGCATTTCAACCGCAATCAGCAGATTGCAGAGTGCCAGAATCCTGCAGACCTTCAGTACACTGTTCTCCTGTACCTCTGATATGGGCAGGCAGTTACTGAATTGGAGGCAGAATCAATGAACTACGAGGATGCTCACCAGTGCCTTCGCAGTTCATTGAGAACTTCAAGCCATCTGCTGTGTTGGCTGAAGATAGTCGTAGATCATTCATTCACAGAACTCTGTGAATGAATGATGCTGTCATGTGGGCGAAGCCCCACATGGCCACACTGTTTTTAGATTGTGACAGTGGTAGCAGGGAAAAGATCCCCCGCTGCTGTCACAGGAGAGGATGCAAGAGCATTCTAAAAAAACAGGTGGAACTGGTAACATGATCCAATGGTGAACTTAGCTTTTACAGTATCCAGACATGCTACAAACTTAAAGTTGTATGGATGGAGGAATCCACACTGCTGGCTATTGTAGTCAGACAACTGCAGTCACTGTTGGGCGGACAATTTTCCTCCTAGGTCCTTAGATTTTTAAATCGACTTTTGTGGTGCTGACAGGGTCACTCATGGCTGAAATTTTGGCTGATTCAGCAGGAAACTGTTGAAATTTGAGCCATGTATGACCAGCTTTAAAAGAAAAGTGCGGGATTCTAAAAAATAAGCATGCCTACTCACCTAGATAGCTGCAGCATCAAACCCAGCTGCAGCTGTCCCCTACCTGTCCTACACCAAGAACTGAGCAATCAAAGACTGCTGATCGCTAGGTTCTGGAGTCCACTGTCAGTCATTACTCTCTACTCTGCCCCTCCAGCACTTACTGGAACAATGGGCTGTGGAGGGGTAGGGAGCGGCTGGCTTAGGCTCTCAGCGGTGCACTGAAAGGCTGAGCCAGCTGTGAATCAGGCATCTGGGCATTTCCCGACATTATTGTCAGGAACCCTGCAGAGCCTGGACTGGCTGTGTGATGTGTGCCGCTGAATCTGGATCACAGGAGTGCAGAACTAAGTGCACTTGTGCATTTGTAAGCTGTGTACACTATTTACAGACAGGAAATAAAAAAGATAATTTATTCCTTGGAATGTTTTATAAAAGTCGAAATAAGACTTTTCAGCATGCTAACATACACAGTCTAAATTAGAAAGTAATTATCTAGATATGAGAGTGTAGAGAGAGGTAAAAATATTTTAATAATTTAAAAAGATACATGAGAAAATCTAGTTGGCTTGTGGAGGCAATTACAAGTCAAGTCTCAGACAGACATCATTTTTTCATATTTTAATAATTTCACAGTCATGTTTGTAAGCCTAAATTATTTAAAATAATCCAAAGAAAATTATCCAGTAAGTACACCTTTAAAACTTTATTATCTGAACTGGAAATAGCTAGGGATTGGTAATGATTCTTTAGTAAATACGGGGCATTCACTCACCACTGCATAAAGCCTTGTGCACAGTACATTACTCCACCAATTAAAATGCACACGCTGTTCAGGGAACACAATGAAGACCTGGTTGGATTGGTCTTATAGGCAGGGTTGCAGTTTAGAATATTTTATTGTATGTGAGAACGTGGTACTGGGACTGGAAAAAAAATTATATTTATTTCTTCCAGGCAGCAGTTGGTGAGTCATATGTACTCTCTATGCTCTCTGATGTCTTTCTATAGCTTTGATGCAAAAAAAAATAGACTGGAATGACACAAAGGGAGGACAGCAGACATGACTGAAAGGAGGGAAACAACCTCTTCTTCTGTAACAATAGGCAAGACGCAAAAGAGGAAAACACCCCACCGTCTCTGCCAGCAGGCATGACTCAAAAAATGGACACACTCTGTTCTGCCCCACTTTCATGTATTTTTATGTCTTGTTTTGAATTGCATTGAGTTATCAGCTTTTAGTAGTCATCAGGACCCCTTGATAATGTCCTATTGGACGAAACGCGTTGGGAGGGAGACACTAGTGCTGATGTCACATCGCTGCTCTATTCCGACAGTGGCTTTATATGTAAGGATTTTACTCTACATTTGATTGCTTTTATTTGTATATGTATCCATATTAAAGTACTACACTATGAGGATTATGTTGGCTCCTGGTGAACTTCATCTACTCTATGATCCTGCCGAGGAGTGTCGCTGGATGGAAATACTGGGTGCAATCCTCACATTTCCACTGGATGACTGACACATGGAAACAGGCGCATTAGATGTTGTAGTGGCAGTCATCATCCCTTGTTATTGGGACTGGGATGCGGTGGCTGATCTCTGATCACTTTGCCGCCAACTGTATGCTCACTTCCGAAGGTGTTGGATATGGTTTCACTTTACTTTTTTTGCTTGATTTTCGAAATAAGACATTTTTCTTTCCTATCATGGAGGACTGATTTTATTATTTAATGACCATTTACTTAGTTTTGTTTTGTTTATGTTATCTTGATCCATTAATTATTTTCTGGCACTACACATTTTTTCTACATTGTTTATACAAGCTGTGTATACTGCTTGTTTGTGACAGCGCCCACTTGATCACAGCGCAGAGACAGTTATTTTTTTATTTTACCTTTGTCCTTTTCAGTAGTATGCCGACATGAAGTGGTGGTTTCTGGCCACTATAACTTGTTTACCATATGATTTTGGACTGAGCTCAGGAAAGTCATAGTCTTCTTTATTGTCCTTCAAAAGACTGGAAAAACATTCTCTGTACTGCAATTAGCTGAAGCTAAATTGTGTTGGATGTCTATGCATAAAGTGGCGTTTGAAAATAGAACACACTCCTCTATCTATCTCTGTAAGTAGGCGTGACACTAAGGTCAGACCAGGGTGGATTTGATTTAACCACTTCAGCCCCAGAAGGATTTCCCTCTTTATGACCAGAGTACTTTTTACGATTCGGCACTGCGTCACTTTAACTGACAATTGCGCGGTCGTGCGACATTGTACCCAAACTCAATTGACGTACTTTTTTCCCCACAAATAGAGCTTTCTATTGGTGGTATTTGAACACCTCTGCGTCATTTCTGATCACGGCTATAAACAAAAATTTGCGACAATTTTGAAAAAAAAAAACCAATATTTCTTGCTTTTTGCTAAAATACATATCCAAAAAATATATATTTAAAAAAAAATGATTTATTCATCAGTTTTAGCCAATATATATTCTTCCTCATATTTTTGGTAAAAAAAAAAAAAACGCAATCGGCGTATATTGATTGGTTTGAGCAAAAGTTTTTTTTTACTAGTAATGGCGGCAATCAGTGATTTTTAGCTGGAATGTGACATTGTAGCGGACATGTCGGACACTTTTGACACTTTTTTGGGACCATTGGCATTTATACAGAGATCAGTGCTATAAAAATGCACTGATTACTGTGTAAATGTCACTGGCAGGGAAGGGGTTAACACTGGGGGTGATCAAAGAGTTCACTGTGTTTCCTGGGAGGTGTTTCTAACTGTGTGGGGGCTGGGATGGCTGGGGGAGGAGAGTGATCTCTGCTCCCATATACTGGAAGCATACAATCACACTCCTCTCCCCTGTCAAAACGGAGACCCGTGTGTTTACATACACGGATCCCCCTTCTGTCACTGTGTGGGAACGATCGTGGGTAGCCAGCAGACATCGAGTCTGCCCTACCCGCTCCCTGGCTCCCCCACTACACAGTGAGTGTGCAAGCACACCTCCGGTGGCGCACGCGCGCTCACGATCCGCGATCTCACCGCCATCAGGTGACAGCAATATGCGATATCAAGCCAAGTTGCTACCGTCAAACCACGGCGGGAGCGATCGGCATCTGGTTAAATCAAGTCGATTTAAATCACAATTTAAATCATGATTTATATCACTAGTAAAAAGGTTTGATTTAACTGAACTTGATTTAAATCATAATTTTTAAAGAGCAACTGTCATCTCTGTCCCGCAGCAGCTCCTCCTCCGACACGCTGTTTACTCACCGACAATTCCATTCACTTTAATGGGACGGCTGGTGATGCGGCAGTGACACAACAAGGTGAAGGACGTGGAAGCAGCAGGTGAGTGGATGCCCGCTAACAGGCGCTGCCATGATGGATCTGAAATGACAGGTGCTCTTTAAATGTAAGGACTTATTCTTGCTGGTAGTTAGATCTTTAATATTTGCAAACAAAATGAAGGGTTCCTATTTAGAATAATAAGCTGTCAGGATAGTAAAACAGCAATATCAAAACCAATTCAATCATACAGTTTGTAGTGTACATAGTTTTGCAAAATAATGGGATAAAGGAATATTCCTGAACTTTGTTTTATCTCATGGCTACAGTGAAATTGTGTGAATGCGTCAATGCAGTGCATGTTATCTCAGCTTGCAGAGCTTGGATTCATTGAATGAGTTTACCAAAAAAAATGTAATATTGCAGAATATACAGCCTCATGCTACACAACTAAGCTCCATTTCATGCTGAATAAACTAAATTATTAAAGTATGTTGAATAGAAAACTATCTTTAGATATATTTTTACTCCAAAAGCATTTCATTGAAATAAATTTAATAAAAATCCATAAAAACAATTTAAATAAAAAAAAATTCATTTTTTAATTTTTTTTTTTTAAATCATTGATTTTTATCCACCCTGGGTCAGACACAATCCTCCATCTCTACCAGCAGGTATGACTCAAAAAAGTGGCACATCACCTCCTTTACCAGCAGGCATGACGTAAAGCAGGGGGTCCAACCAGTGGCCCATGAAGCTCTGATGGGGCCCGTGACCTCCTGCTCTGGGTTTGACAAGCCCAGATCGTGGGCGGCCGACCCACCATCCCAGAGCATCAGTGTTGTGAATGAAGCTGATGCTCCCTGTATAGCGCAGCTCCTGTCACAGGAGGAGTGATACCAAATGCGCTCTGCCTGGGACAGCAACAGCTGGCAATGCCTGAATGGAAGACTGTTGTTAAAGGTAAGTTTATTACTAACCTGCGGGTTACTTGCACTGAGCCATAGACTTCTGTTATTACCTGCGGGTTTGGTATGCTTTCAGAAAGTGCACCACACCTGCAGGATATAATACAGGTCTATGGCAAAGTGCAGCTAACCCGCAGGAAAGCCACAGGTTGTACTGCGCTGCACCCTAGGTGCAGGTAAACCACACGCATCAGTGTGAAAGCAGCCTTAGGCCTCTTTGACATGACCGGACCGACCCAATTGGACCCTCCATTCACCTCTATGGAGCCGCAGATGTAAACAGACTTCTGCTCATTTACTCCCACCTACCTCCAATCCAATCCACTAAAAAAAAAAACAGAAGGGGGAATCAGTCCCCTTCCATCTGTGAAGATTGGATCGGAGGGCCCATAGTGTAGAGTGGGCTGTATCAGTGTCCGCTCTGCATATGCAGAGTGGACATGGACCTGTCATCCTCCCGCTCCACTCATTGTGGCCCACAACCAGTTACCAAATCGCTTAAGTGGCCCTCACGCTTCAAAAGGTTGGGCACCCCTGACTTGTAAGATAGCTACACCACCTCTGACAGCAGGCATGACTTAGAAAAGGGATGTAGAACTACCCCCCATAAGGGCCGCTAGTGAATAAGGTCATCTCCCACCCTGTACAGCTAGGCACACAAACTTGCAGTGACTCCAAAACAAGAAGCAGTCCTTGCAGCTTTGTTTTTATTATTAGGGGAATTTATCTTGGATGGGGAAGGGATTCCCATTAGATCAATGAGACTCTGTAGGGACTTGAACTATATACACTCCAGTATACAGTATCTCACATTAAGTACACCCCTCACATTTTTGTAAATATTTTATTCTAACTTTTCACGTGACAACACTGAAGAAATGACACTTTGCTACAATGTAAAGTAGTGAGTGTACAGCTTGTATAACAGTGTAAATTTGCTGTCCCCTCAAAATAACTCAACACACAGCCATTAATGTCTAAACCGCTGACAACAAAAGTGAGTACACCTCTAAGTGAAAATGTCCAAATTGGGCCCAATTAGCCACTTTCCCTCCCCGGTGTCATGTGACTCTTTAGTGTTACAAGGTCTCAGATGTGAATGGGGAGCAGGTGTGTTAAATTTGGTGTTATCGCTCTCACTCTCTCATACTGCTCACTGAAAGTCCAGCATGGCACCTCATGGCAAAGAACTCTCTGAGGATCTGAAAAAAAGAATTGTTGCCCTACATAAAGATGATCTAGGCTATAAGAAGATTGCCAAGACCCTGAAACTGAGCTGCAGCACGGTGGCCAAGAGCATACAGCGGTTTAACAGGACATGTTCCTCTCAGAACAGGCCTCCCAATGGTTGACCAAAGAAGTTGAGTGCACATGCTCAGCATCATATCCAGAGGTTGTCTTTGGGAAATAGATGTATGAGTGCTGCCAACATTGTTACAGAGGTTGAAGGGGTGGGGAATCAGCCTGTCAGTGCTCAGACCATACGCCACACGCTACATCAAATTAGTCTGCATGGTTGTTGCTCCAGAAGGAAGCCTCTTCTAAAGTTGATGCACAAGAAATCCCACAAACAGTTTGCTGAAGACAAGCAGACTAAGGAATTGGATTACTGGAGCCATGTCCTGTGGTCTGATGGGACCAAGATAAACTTATTTGGTTCAGATGGTGTCAAGCGTGTGTGGCGTCAGCCAGGTGAGGAGTACAAAGACAAGTTTGTCTTGCCTACAGTCAAGCATGGTGGTTGGAATGGGGATCAGGTGTGTCAAATTTGGTGTTATCACTCTCACTCTCTCATACTGGTCACTGGAAGTTCAACATGGCGCCTCATGGCAAAGAACTCTCTGAGGATCTGAAAAAAAGAAATGTTGCTCTACAAAAAGATGGCCTAGGCTATAAGAAGATATTTACCAAAACATATCCAAGCTATAGTTATATAATGGGTATGGGCTGAAAGTGCACACTCTCACGTTTAATTTGAGGGTATGTACGTACAAATCAGAGCAAGGGTTTAGGAATTACAAGCCAACCCCCCCCCCCTTTTTCATGGGGCCAAAAGCAATTGGACTATTGAATCAAAGCTGTTTCATGACCAGGTGTGGGCTATGCCTTCATTATTTCTTCATCAGTTAAGCAGGTAAAAGGTCTGGAGTTGATGCTAAAGCTTCGTACACGCGGTGCGACCGTCATATGAAAATGGTCGTACGACCGCTCGTTGTACGATCATCCGACCGTTAGTATGTGTGATTAGAACAGCCGACGTACGATGGTCGTACAACAGAAGTTGTATGAGCAAACTAGAAAACTTTGGTTGTACCAAGAAGCAGTCATACGACCGTTGTATCGTGTGTACAGAGAAGTTGGTCCAACAAGTTTTACTGTGCAAAACACACATGCTCAGAAGTTAGGAACGCCCGGAAGTGTCCGTTCGTTCCTACTTCAGTAATTAAATGCACCTGAGCTTCCTCTATACGTTCCTAACAAGTCACTACGTTTGGCTTGGTTGTACGATCACTTAGTGCATGTCAGTACGCGAGATACATCAGCCAACATACGATTTGGTCCGTTCGGTCGTACGACCGTCGCACTGTATGTATGAGGCTTTAGTGTGGTATTTGCATTTCTATTGCTGTGAACCTATATATATATATATATATATATATATATATATATATATATATGTGTGTGTATATAAAAATATATTGCATATGCATTGAATAGAGGCACCTTGGAAGTGCCTTTAGTAAAATATAAAGTCTTTGGAATGCCTCAGAGCTTTGAGTTTGGCTTATCTCAGTTCTTGATGTGACAGGTTCACTTTAATTATTCAGTACAGCCAGCGGTATTTTCATACACAGTAGCAAAGATGAATAGCAAAAGGCAAGTATTTTATTGAAAGATTATATATTTCCATTGTTATGATATCAAATAGATTATTCATTAAACACAAATGTGGCTGGTCGTTTTATAACATGATCCTGCAGGACCTCCTGGTATTGCCTGACCCCTTGTAGTATATCAATCATTACAGAAAGATTAGAGCAATCCCAGGGTGTTTTATCTGTCTATTCGTGGTAAATAGGTATGTTTAATGTATTCGGTATTCATACATTGTATTGTGCGGCTGACAGCGCTTGGGAGCAGTAAAATTGCTTTTAATCCTGCAGGGTAATAGAACATGTGTGCTGCATTCTCTATATATTTATCCCTGGACCACCAACGTCACACGCTGAGTTTGGAAAGCATGACATCTGCCTGGATCGCTGACTCCATCTGCACAGAACAGCTCACAAACAGATGGAGACCCTGGGCGTTATGGCGGAGCTCTTGCCAACTGACCTGTCCGTACTGGCAGCACAGAAATTTCACGGCTTGTAGATGCCTGTACAATGATATTGCAGATAGACTGTCTGATCATTCTAGGAAACTGCAGGGCTGGAGGTTATTGTATAGGAAACTGGTATGTTTAGGACGTGAAGTGATCAATGCAACATCTGAGCAGCTAAAGCCACATGGGACGGGAGCCTTTGATGGCTCAGATGAGCCAGCGCAAAGCAGGATTTCAGCTTACTAGGCCTAATCAGCATAGGAATGATCGATCTGGTCAGTAGGTGACAACGTTGGAATACTGAGCGTAGGCAGATGTTAAATGTGTAATGTAAAAATGTCACTTCCCCTGAAGTCATTTCTACTCATGGTGAGGCTTAAAACACTCATCTCATTGCCATCAGTTGAGCCAATGTATTTACTAGACACCCGTCTTTAATATCAAGTTACACAACATTAGCTCCTTCCTAATGTAAATGCAACCCTTGTTCCCTTTCTTAACTTTTCTGAGTTGGGATCCTTTCCCCGTAAGATACCGATATCAAGATTGCATTTCCTTAATCTACAGCAGGGGTCTCCAAACTTTCCAAGCAAAGGGCCAGTTTACTGTCCTTCAGGCTTTAGGGGGGCCGGACTGTGACCAGTGGGAGTAGAAAATGCCCCAGCATCAGTGCCCCGTCATCGGTTTTAATGGGATAAAAAGTGCCCCATTGTTGATGTCAATGAGGAGCTTAGTACCCCATTGATGGTGTCAGTAGGGGAATAGTGCCCCATCATTGGTGTCAGCTGGTAGAATAGTGTCCCAAGGTCCAAATAAAGGCAAGCAAAGGGCCACATTTGGCCCCCGGGCCACAGTTTGGGGACCACTGATCTACAGTAGTGGTTCTCAGCCTCAGGTACCCCCAACAGGCCATGTTTTGGGAATTTCTGTTAGATAAAACAGCTGTCGAAAATGCCACCCATTGACTCTGATTTAAAGCACCCGTGCAAGATAAAGGAAATCCTGCAAACATGGCCTTTTGGGGGTACTTGAGGACATGGTTGAGAACCACTGATCTACAGTACTGTTTTATCATGGTAATGTGATAGTTTACATTTTTGGGGTTTTTCGAGGTGTGCAAAGAGAGATCACACAAACACTTGTAATTAAAATAAAAATGTATGGGGGGCGTGACCTGCTGTGAACAGAGATGGATGCATCTCCATGAGCTCGGCCTAATCCACTGCCATCCAGCGCCCTACGAGCTCGGTGAGTCAGTTTTTCACTACATCCCTATCCCTTCCATCCCATACACCACAGTAGAGGGGTTATTGGAAAGTTAACCCGCTCAATTCGGCACCGGATTGCGGCCTAGTACACCGGACAATCAGCCGGCGGCAATCCCAGGAACAATCCCTCATCAGAGCTGCCTAGCCACCTATCCGGCATCCCTCTGGAAGCCCCCACACTGAGAAAGCAATCCGCCTTAAAAAAGAACCGCAATCCGACGGCGGCGGCACTCGGAGCGGAAGCGGCCGAAAATTTAGTCCCAGGCTTCTGTGAGGCCTCCAGCAGCGGCCATATTGGGACTCCCAAAAACGGGATGAAAGACTCCCACACCTGTCCCAAGCACCTAGGGGCCAT
>BLSH010514868.1:1229718-1240141 GCA_018402905.1 Glandirana rugosa
AAAAACATAAAGTTTTTTGAAATAACTCATAAGTGCTAATGTCATTAGCCTCTTCTATGTCATACGTTTGTGTTCATAAGAATTCATTTACAATATTTCTTGAAATTTGTAACGTTTCATGGTCAACATACCTATTCCTTTTATTATTGCTTTCTTATATTATATAACAACAAGGCCATCTAAATACTATATGTCTTTCCCTAAAATCTATCACAGTCCCCACCCTTATACCCATTTTTTTTTTTTTCTCTTCTTCTCGGATCTAACTAAAGGACGAAAAATCACAGACAACCCCCCTTCCCTCACTCTAGGAGGGGCCCTTCCGACCACAGTATTAGTTCCCTACCGGGGTGGTTGGTCTGGGTCTCACTCCCTTCCCCCCAACAGACACTAAAAAGCAGGAAATCAATCTAGGCTCTTCTTCTCTTTTTTTTTTTTTACCCATATTCCCACCCCTGACACTATCTAAAATCCCTTTCTGTATATCATAAATCTACCGGAACAACAATATATTATATTCTTTCGTTATTATTTTCCTTATCCATACAACTGGTACTTTGCAATGTTTAAAGTTCGTTATAACATTTACTTAAGAATACTTGTGTTTGCATACTGTATCTTCTCCGATTACTGTAATCGTGAATACTCAATAAAGTTTTTTGAAATACAAAAAAAAAAAAAAATAAAATAAAAATGTATATAACATTTAATTAAATAAGAACAGATAAAGATAACATATTTAATAATACTGTATTGGAAAATGTAACAAGAATACTTAGTTATAAATGCCTTTTGCCAAGGAGTCCCCCATTTCTTTGCAGCTTGGCATGATGATCAAGCCAGGCGTGTGCATGAAGCAGCCCTGGGATGGGACTACCTTATTGCAGTGTTAGCTGAGTTAACCACTTGGCGACCGCCCGCCGCAGTGTACTTCCCTGCCTAATGCTGGGTTTAGGGCACATGCTGTCTGCAAGTCCTGGCCAATAACTCACAGCTGGGACCTGCTGATTGGCTGTGTACAATCACAGCCTAGAGCTCTGTGTTGGTAAACAACACAGAGCTCTGTACAGAGGGAACGATCTGTCAGTTTCCCATTCCTGCAAAGCAGGGATGTGATGAGAAATTGTGAGATCTAGTAGAAAAGCAGCATACTTCACACACATTACACATTTAACCCCTCAAGCTTAACCCCTTGATCGCCCTTGATGTTAACTGTCATTAGTACAGTGACAGTGTACAGTATTATCACTGATCACTGTATTAAAGTGGTTGTCAACCTGTGACAACCACTTTAACCTACAGGTAAGCCTAGAATAAGGCCTCCGTGCCGTTTCTCCACTGACACTGTGCCGCGACTGGCGGCTCCCATGAGCATGCGCGGGAGTGACGTCACGCGACTCCAGCCAGTCACAGGGCCGGAGTCGCGGCCCCGGAAGGAAGAAGGGCTGAAGATGGACGCCGCCAGCACAGGGGACAGTTTGCAGGTAAGTAGCACATAATGGGTTACTATGCGATGCATAATAGCCCATTATGTTTCTAATTTACAGGTGTATGTAGAGGAAGTAAACCCCATCTGGGTTTACTTCCTCTTTAATACCACTGGTGATATCAGTGGCAGTTATGGTAGACAGTTTGCTCCAGCGTCAGTGTCATATTGCACGCCTCGCTATCGCAGTCTCATTATAAGTTGCTGATCACCACCATTAGTAGTATACAAAAAATAAAAATTCCAGTAAATATACCATAGTTTGTAGGCACTATAACTATCATGCAAACCAACCATCAATAAACACTCTGAGATGTGTTACTGGCCAGATCACCAGGTGAAAACAGAGGGAAAAAAATCCTAAAAAAAGAAAACGGATACAGCCACCACATCTAATGATTGCTAAGCTGCAATGTATTACATTTTTGGAAGGGATATGGTTCCATCCCTTCTCCTAGTAAAAGCACCTCCCACGCAGTGTAGTAAAACTTTGGTTAGGCACACATTTAGCCCTTCGATCGCCCCTGATGTTAACCCCTTGCCACCCGAGTATCATTAGTACAGTGACAGCACATATTTTTAGCACTGATCACGGCTGTGTTAGTGTCACTGGTCCCCAAAAAGTGTCAGTGTCAGAATGTCTGCTGCAATATCGCAGTCCCGCTATATGTCGCTGATTGCCGCCATCACTAGTAAAAAAAATAAAAGTAAATAAAAATATCCCATAGTTTGTAGACGCTATAACTTTTGTGCAAACCAATCAATATACAATTATTGGGATTTTTTATCAAAAATATGTAGCAGAATGTATATTGGCCTAAATTTATAAAGAAATTAGATTTTTTACATTTTTTCATTGGATATATTTTATAGCAGAAAGTAAAAAATATTGTTTTTATTTTTAAATTGTCTGTCTTTTCTTTTGTTTATAGCGCAAAAAATAAAAACGCAGTGGTGATCAAATACCACCAAAAAAAGCTCTATTTGTGATGGAAAAGGACATACATTTTATTTGGGTACAAGTAACGCAGTGCCGTATCGCAAAAATTGGCCTGGTCATGAAGAGGGGTAAATCTTCAGGAGGTCAAGTGGTTAAGTGTCCAATTAAGGATTGGGGTTAATTTAAAGATTCAGATTAAAGGTTACCTGTTGGGTATTGGTTTAGGATCAATTTTCAGGGTTAAATTAGTGTTATGTTTCAGTGTTAATGAGATGGTGGCAGGATTACCAGGTATTATTATTTCAGACAAAATAAAAAGGGTGAATTAACACCCAACACCCTCCCCACCCACCCCAGTACTCCCTGCACTTACCTCCATGGGTTATTCAGTTTCACCATCCACACAGCCCGGTGGTTTTGAAAACCAGGCTATTCTCCCTTTTCTTTCCTGGGACACCAGGACGGATCAGAGAGATTCTGATTGGTCAACGCCAGCATTCCTTATTTGGCTGCGCACATAAATAAAAGGGCGGGATGCTGATGTCATCAGTGCCCTTATATGGACACATGCCCATATATAGTCAGTGGCATTTTTTTGGATACAGCATGTCCTATTGAGGTCCATTTGAGCTGCAGGTAAAGCAGGCCATACTCCATATTTTCTTTTCAAACACTGCATTGCCATTTGAGAACACATGTACTTGCATTTCAATTAGCAATTGTAGAATTTGTCCACAACACCCATCGACGTGAGCCTCAGACCAGACAGATTATGTTGGTAAGAAGAAATATGCCCACCTGCCAGGTAAAATCTTATTATTATTTTTTTTTTTGCATTGTTTCATAAATCACATAATTTATCCAGTACAGAAACACCTTTCTTCATTAGTTTGACAGAATAATGACTCACAGGTGTAACTAGGAAATCCCCCTTGGTTTTCCCATTCTCTGACTGCCAGCAGAGGAGTAACTTAATAAGTGATCCTAAGAACTGCATTAACAGGCAACTACCTTTGCATGTGTGCATGTGTATTAGACTGCAGAGATTTGGGCACAAAAAACCTATATTTTCATTAAAAGAGAAGCGTAGGAACTAAAAAAAAACAAACATATTTACTCACCTGAATAGCTGCAGCATAGTTCCGATGCTGCAGCTGTCCCCTACTGTCTCTACACTGAGAAATGAGCAATCAAAGACCACTGATTACTCAGTTCTCTGATCCGCTCTGAGCACACAGGACTGACTGCCAATCACCAATTCTCTGCTCTGCCCCTCCAACACTCACTGGAGCCCTGAGCTGTGGAGGGAGTGGAAATGGCTGGCTCAGGCTCTCAGTGGCATGCAGAGAGGCCGAGCCGCTGCCGGTCAGGCATCTGAGTGGATCCTGACATTATTGTCGGGATCCCTGCAGAGCCTGGACCGGCTCTGCCCTGTCACCGACAGCGGGCTTTAGAAGAATGGCCAAAAAGAGCTTAAAGTAGAAGTCCAGCCAAACACTAAACTCCCTGCATCTACAGACATCCACAATCTAGCACTAATCTATCTAGCCCTGTAATGAAAAAATCAGTATACATACCTTTTTTGAAGCCAATTCGATGTGGTCTCCAGTGGCGGAAGCTCTGCAGAGGACACTGCCAACAACGGCGGTGAAATGAATGGGAAGTGACATCACCCATAGACTTACTATGGGGCTTCCGTTGTTGGACATGTCCTCTGCACCCGCCTCCACAGCGAAGCCACGGCTGACAGCTCAGCGTGGGATCGGGTCGGATTGGCTTCAAAAAAGGTATGTATAGCAATTTCTTCTTTACAGGGCTAGATAGGTTAGTGTTAGATTGTGGATGTCTGTAGATGCAGGGATTTTAGTTTTAGGGTGGACTTCTACTTTAAGAGCTTTGGCCATACTGCTCCTTTAATTCTGTTTTGTTCATTTGAAAGCTGTACGGTATGTGGATGTTCCTCTAAACTGTAAACTGTTTTTATTTTCCATATAAAAATGTATCTATGTGATACCCATAAATCATCATAAACGTCTAATGTTCCCCTAATACACCTAACAACATTTCCATTTCCTACACCTCTTCCATTGTAACGCCCAGCAGGAAATAATAAAATGTTCTTGCTATATAGGAGGAGGACGTGATTTATGAGAGTCATATAAAACAACTTTACACTGCGTAATAAATCATAACATGTAATTCTATATAGCTGGAGGTGCCAGCGGAGTCCTTGCTTAATTCAGGAAGAAATGCTCCATAGCAGTTTTGTAGATATATAACAAGCAAAACATCTATAATAATAATAGGACACACCAGAATTGATGTTAAAGCAAAGGAATCTATAGACAAATAGTGATAGTATCATTCATTTACACCTTTCATATTCATTACTCTACACTAGACTGGCAGCTCTGTGGTCCTCAAGGCTTACTAACACTGCGTGTTTGCAGGAAAAGGGATAGCTCTTTTTGTGCATTGTTATGCTTCACGTAGAGGGCAAACGATTCCTCTCAGTGGACTTCCTTATGTGCGACAAATGAGACACAGAAACTCTTGCACCTTTTTGAGCTTTGTGTGTGTAGCGACGTCCCCGACTTCTAGAGGTCTAATGGTGACCTCCAGAGTTAGGGAGAGCTGACATCCTTCTTCATAGTTTGGGTTACTAGGCATGGTTGGTGTAATGCAAGTTGAAAACATGGGCGCCAGTCACTTTTTGAATGCAGAAAAAGAGATTTATTGTCTCTTAACAAGAACTGGGGGAGAGAGGGTTAGGGCCAGGACACCGTTAGGCAGATGGAAAACGGGACGGGAAGAATAACAAGACTGGTTGTTCTTTGTTGGCAACTGTTTCCCCTTTACCTCTTGCTTTATCCTTGCTTACCTCTGGCAACAGGTGTGGTCGTCCCTGATGGCAACTGCTTCTCCTTTACCTCTGGCATCGGTCCGGTTCACCCTCAGGCAGAACCTCTGCAACAATCTGGCTCCCCTTGGGCTGAGCCTCTCCACACGTGGCTAGGCCTCAGGCTTCAGGCCTAACCATCAGCTGCTGCTACATATACAGCCCCCAGGCCAAAGCCTGGGGCAGAAAGAACTCTGATTACCACACTCCTTTCCCTTAAATTGACTATCTGAGCATGCAAAGTAGCTGCTCTGATTGGCTGAGAAAATATGTCTATGCATAACCTGCACTATTGGCTCTTGCAGCTGTCAATCAAAGTCAGTCAGCCAATCAGGGGAGAGAGAGGGGCCAGGTCGGGGCTCTGTGGCTGAATAGATACACTCAGGTGCCCCCATAGAAAGATATGGGCTGAAGGGGCACTCGATAGGAGGGAGGGGCCTGAAGCAGCGAAGAGGGACCCAAGAAGAGGCTGCCCTGGGCAAAACCTGCACAAAGGAGGTAAGTATAATATATTTGTTTTTTTTTGTTTTTTTAAAAAGCAAGACTTTACAATCCCTTTAAGGCGTCAGCATACCAAGACATTCAATTTCATGCTCCCAACTTTGTGGGAAAAATTTGGGGATGGACCCTTCCTGTTCTAGCATGACTGCACATCAATGCACAAAGCAAGGTCCATAAAGACATAGATGAGCGAGTTTGGGGGGGAGGAACTTGACTGGCCTGCACAGAGTCCTGACTTCAACCCTACAGAACACTTTTGGGAATAAAGCGGAGACTGTGAGCCAGGCCTTCTCATCCAGATCAGCCTGACCTCACAAATGCACTTGTGGAAGAATGGTCAAATATTCCCAAAGACACACTCCTAAACCTTGTGGACTGCCTTCCAAGAAGAGCTGAAGCTGTTATAGCTGCAAAGGGTGGACCAATTCAATATTGAACCCTACGGACTAAGACTGGGATGCCATTAAAGTTCATGTGTGTGTAAAGGCAGGCGTCCCAATACTTTTGGTAATATAGCGTATGTAATTATATTTTGCTTCTATTCATTAAATTGTTAAAAGGCATTCTGGGATGTGGGCAAGTCTCATGGAAACAAAACTTGTGATCAAGGGGTACAGCAGGGGTTCACTGCCAGTATACTGCTGTATACTGTGTCCTGTGATGCAGAGCTGTATACTGTGTCCTGTGATGCTAGGGCTGTATACTGTGTCCTGTGATGCTGAGCTGTATACTCTGTCCTGTGATGCTGAGCTGTATACTGTGTCCTGTGATGCTGAGCTGTTTACTGTGTCCTGTGATGCCAAGCTGTATACTCCTGACACAATATGTGGAATACAAGGGACGCAGTAGGTGGATTCTATAAGGGGTTGGGCTTATGAGAAGTAAAAGGAGTCCTCCCATCCTAAAACTTCACCAGCCGCCACTGGTCACTGGTGTAAGGCCTGAAGAAGGAAGGTAGAGGATTGTCAGTGGGTGCTGGTTAAGTTAGGGTGGGTCACCTTGAGGCTGGGTTCACACTATTGCCGCATGTGGCTCATAGCAGGGGTCCAGTGCGTCCCCGTTAGCCATTTCAGGACCGATTTCGGCCCGAATGTTTGGCTGAATTCGGACCTGAAACGGACCAGAAGATTCACAGGACTCCTGTGCAAATTCACACCGGAGCCGCTCCGGAGATATGCGAACTGGCTCCATAGAGAGCCGGGCACAATCTCCTGCCACTGCGAATTGGGTGCGGTTTCTCCGCATCCAATTCGCACTAGTGTGAACTCGGCCTCAAGGCATACACATACCACTTTTAAGATAAGGTCACTATCTCTAAGTCTGGGGAGGAACGGGTTAAAGAATGGATGCACTCCCCACTACATAACACACCACTAAAGCAGGCCATAGATTATGCAATTTTCTTTCCTTCCAGCACAGGTGGAAGGAAATAAAATGGCTCAATTCCCCTATCAACTATCAAAAGCAGTGCTATTGTGTCCTGCTGGCGGGCGAGTCTCTCCTGCCAATAAAACCAAATGATTAGTGTTCCTGGCTATAGAGGGTGGCACTAATCATTTGAGAAAAACCCGAAAGGCTGGTTGTTAAGTCCATGTTTAGCCCGGGGGATATAAATGAGAGAAATACCTACCTATTACTCAGTCCTGCAGGCTTCCTCCCCACCAGTTTTGATATTAACAACTGGCCCTAGAAAGTGGGCCCTCCTCTTCTCTGGTTGCTCGCCAACCTCATCACATGCAATGCAGGATCAGCGCCCAGATGTCATTTTTATAAGTTGACTGGAGTTCATCTTTAAAGTTTATCAGAATGCAATTTGCTTTAAATGTTTTAGATAAAATACTGAGGGTTTAGAATCCCTGTTAGGCATTTATTGCTGTCTGTGTCCCTGCTGAAAAGTTTCACCCACTGTCTAGTGGTCGCTGTCACCGGGACAGACTTTGATGGGCAATCCAATTTATGAGATTACTATGATGGGAAGTTTGATTTATCACTAGGACACGGTTAGAGTTGAAATTTTCCAGTGGGGACTCTTGTTCTGGTCTAAGATTGTATTTTCCCTCACTTTGGAGAGATTTCCTTTTACTTCCTTTTGTGTCTACAGGACAGGAAGTGAAAGGAAAACTCTTAAATAGTAAACAGATGGACAATAGAAAAGGGACAGCAATGTTTAACCACTTCAATACCAGGCACTTAGAACACTTGCCTACCAGACCAATTTTCAGCTTATAGTGCTGATGCGCTTTGAATGAGAATTGCGCGGCAATGGGACATTGCACCCAAACAAGTTTTTTATCATTTTGTTCCCACAAATAGAGCTTTCTTTTCGTGGTATTTGATCACCCCTGCGGCTTTTATTTTTTTGAGCTACAAATAAGAAAAATTTGGTGGTCCTGGGTGGGCACATCCCTGGTGGTCCCTGGGCAGGCTCCCTGGTGGTCTAGGGTAGCGATCCGAGGGGGTCTGCGCTGATAAACCATCAGCACAGACCCCCCGTCAGGAGAACAGCCAATCGGCTCTCCCCTACTCAGGTCTGCAGACCCGAGTACAGGAAAAGCCGATAAACAGCTTTCCTGTGTTACACTGTGACCAGCCGTGATTGGAATGGAAGCTGATGGAAGCACTTTACAGAGATCGGTAATGTGGGGGGTCAGACTGACCTTCCACACCACCGATCGCCGCAATGCATGTCCCCCAGGGCGCAGGCCGGCATGTTATCCTGAGGACGTCATATGACGTCCAGTCAGGATAACTCAACCACTTCCCGGCCATCATTCTGAATACAGCGGTAGGGAAGTGGTTAACCCTTCCCTGCTGTACTCCTTCCCAACCCTTACTTTAGATATACTTTACACATATTTCCTGATGCCAACATGGCAGCATACATGTGATATAGCTTCGCCCCTATATCCACCCACAGGACCTGTATAAAATTATAAAAATAAAGATAGAGCAACCTCTCTCATTTTTTCATCTTTAAGTTTCGGGGCAGAGCATTCAAAATGTCCATGGAGACAGGCTTGTTAGTTGTCACATGTATGCTGCCATGTTGGTGTCAGGAAAATGGAAAATTGTATCAAATACTTACTGTAATTTTTCTTTCCTGACGCCAATCCTTGGCAGCATTAGCATAGGGACCTTCCCTTTTTTGATCTTGTTATTTTTACGAAGAATGGGGGAGGTTGCTCTAGTTTTCATTTTATAGATTTAAACAGGTCTTGTGGGTGGATATCGGGACGGGGCTATATCACATGGATGGAAAGGAAACTTACAGTAAGTTTTTGATACAATTTTCAGTTTTTTATGTGGAAGTAGTAAATGTGTCTGACTCTCTTGATACTAGCTTCCTGCAAGCCCCTGCATATGAGCATCCACAGTGGGACAGGGAGGGACAACACTATGAGCCAATTAGGTTCTATTGCTTTGCAGCAGTCATGTACAGTGCCTTGAAAAAGTATTCATACCCCTTGAAATTTTCCAGATTTTGTCATGTTACAACCAAAAACATACATGTATTTTATTGGGATTTTATGTGATAGACCAACACAATGTGGCACATAATTGTGAAGTGGAAGGAAAATGATAAATGGTTTTCAATTTTTTTTACAAATAAATATCTGAAAAGTGTGGCGTGCATTTGTATTCAGCTCCGTTTACTCTGATACCCCTAACTAAAATCTATTGGAACCAATTGCCTTCAGGAGTAACCTAATTAGTAAATAGAGTCCACCTGTGTGTAATTTCATCTCAGTATAAATACAACTGTTCTGTGAAGCCCTCAGAGCTTTGTCAGAGAACCTTAGTGAACAAACAGCACCATGAAGGCCAAGGAACACACCAGACAGGTCAGGGATAAAGTTGTGGAGAAGTTTAAAGCAGGGTTAAGTTATACAAAAATATCCCAAGCTTTTAACATCTCACGGAGCACTGTTCAATCCATTATACGAAAATGGAAAGAGTATGGCACAACTGCAAACCTACCAAGACACGGCCGTCCACCTAAACTGAAAGGCCGGGCAAGGAGAGCATTAATCAGAGGAGCAGCCAAGAGGCCCATGGTAATTGTGGAGGAGCTGTAGAGATCCACAGCTCAGTTGGGGGAATCTGTCCACAGAACAACTATTAGTCCTTAGAGCAGGTAGTGTCACCAGCACACCAGGGCTCTTCAAATGAGTCCAATCTTTAATAGATGATCACATTGTTACAGCAAAGAGCGACGCTTCAAAGCCCTGCAGGACCCTTTCATCCTGTCTTTGACCATGTCACATGCCTAATGAAGGGGTCCTGTGTGGCTCTGAAACATCGCTCTTTGCTGTAACGATGTGATCATCTATTAAAGATTGGACTCATTGATCCTGGTGTGCTGGTGACACTACCTGCTCTTATGACATGCGGTTCCAGCCGTTGGTCACTTCAGCACCCACACTACAAGTAAGCCATCTGAAAAAGCAGGAACGTGTGCGTTGGGAATCTCATAACTGGTCTATTAGTCCTGCACTCCACAAAGCTGGCCTTTATGGAAGAGTGGCAAGAAGAAAGCAATTGTTGAAAGAAAGCCATAAGAAATGCCATTTGCAGCTTGTGAGAAGCCATGTGGGGG
>BLSH010514868.1:1251022-1266777 GCA_018402905.1 Glandirana rugosa
CCCCCCCCCCCCCCCCCCCCCCCCCCCCCCCCCCCCCCCCCCCCCCCCCCCCCCCCCCCCCCCCCCCCCCCCCCCCCCCCCCCCCCCCCCCCCCGCTTGCTGCAAAGATTCAGCAACAATGTAAGGTGCATGGAAATATTATAAAATAGATGTAAACACCGAAATGAATGACATTTGATTTGCCATTAAAAAACTTCACCTTTTTTCATTGCTGCTCACCTCCTGCGGCCTCTTTGCAGTCACATTCTGTCTACTTGCACCCCAGGGAAAACTTCAGGACATCTCTCATGATGGGTTTCCTGATGGTGACAACAGTGGACTGTCATTTCAATATTACAGTCTATAGAGTTGATCCTGAATGTTGGATGACATTACATATGATGTCACAGCTCCTCCCCAGGAAGCGACATCATACAGGGGCGGGGCTTCCAGGTGATGTCATCTGGTGGCCACGCCCCATGCCAATATAAGGCACAGCACACAGCGGAGAGGGCATTCGTGAAGGAGATTGTGTCGTGTCAACATGGAAAGAAGAAGAAGAAGAGAGGAAGAAAAGAGGGAAGGGGACAGGGAAGAAGACCGGCAAAAGAGCAGAAGACGCCGCAGAGAAGGAGAAGAAAGAAGACCCCTCAGAAGATGGAAGACCCCGCAAAAGAGCCGAAGAAAGAAGAGCCAGAGAGGGGAGAAGACCGCCGGAGCAGATTTAATAAAATATTTTAAAAAGCTGTGTGGTGTTTTTTTTTGTACATATTTCTTTCCAGGTAAATGGGTAGTGGTACGATGTACCCCATACTCATTTATATAGGGTGGGGGGCCGGCATCTGGGGCATCCAGATTCCGATAAGTCCCCGCCCACAGACCCCGGCAACCAACGGCCAGGGTTGTCGGGAAGAGGCCCTTGTCCTCATCAATATTGGGACAAGGTGCTTTGGGGTGGGGGGCGCAGAGCCCCCCCTGGCCCAAAGCACCCATACTCCCCATGTTGAGGGCACGCGGCCTGGTATGGTCCAGGAGGGGGGGGCGCTCGCTCGTCCCCACCCCCTTTCCTGGCCTTCTGGGCTGCGTGCTCGGATAATGGTCTGGTATGGATTTTGGGGGGGACCTCACACCGTTTTTTCGGCATGGTGTTCCCCTTAAAATCTGTACCAGACCAAAGGGCCTAGTATGCTCCTGGAGGGGGACCCCATGACAGTTTTTTTTTTTTTTAAATATGGTTTGGAGTTCCCCTTCATGATCCCCAGAGCACAAGTCGCATGCCAAGTCGGATCAGTGAAGACACTGATACGACTTTGATCCGACTTCAATGCCTTTCATTGGGCTGAAGTAGGATCAAAGTCAGTCAAAAGTAGGACAAAAGTAGTACAGGAACCTTTTTCAAAGTCGGTCCAACTTTGAAAAACACAAGTTGGAGCAGTTAAGACGGCTCTCATAGGGAATCATTGTTTTTATGACGTAATGCGACTTGTGCTCCTCATGTCCGTCCGAGAATCGGACTAGTGTGAACCCACCCTAAATGTCAAGACTGGGCCAAGAAATATCTGAAGATATCTGAAGACAGATTTTTCAAAGGTTTTATGGACTGATGAGATGAGTGACCAGATGGATTGGCCTGTGGCTGCATAGGTAATGGGCGCAGGGCTCCACTTCAATTCAGACATCAGAAAAGTGGAGGTGGGGTACTGGTATGGGCTGGTATTATTAAAGATGAACTAGTTGTACCTTTTGGGTTGAAAATGGACTCAAAATCAACTAAATCAATCCCAAACCTACTGCCAGTTTTTAGAAGACACTTTCCTCAAGCAGTGGTACATGGAAAAGTCTGCATCTTTCAAGAAGACCATGATATTTATGCAGGACAATGCACCATAGCATGCATCAAAGTATTCCACTGCGTGGCTAGCCAGTAAAGGACTTAAAGATGAAAGACTAATGACATGGCCCCCTTCCTCACCTCGTCAATTTTCCAAGCGCACACCTTTCTGGCAGAGTAAGGCCTGTATAGAGCAGGCTCACCGCTCAGAGGGCAGCACAGCTCGTGTGGATCTGGTGTGCTGACTCACAAGGGCAGGTGCAGGCTGATGAAGCAATCAAGTAGTAACAGCAACAAGGTTGGAAGTAGCTGCACTCAAACGATCCAATTTCCAAAAACGATTTTATTGCATCAAAGGGTGATATAGACAACGAACAAAAGGTCCAGTTGACACGTTTCACTCCCTACAGTAGGTGCTTACTCATAGCTGCCTGTGTAGAGGTGGGTGATGCAGCAATTCCCAGCTGGATACTGAAAGCGTCAATCAAGTGTAAGTATTCGCCAGCACACCAAGGATCACCGTCCAAAAGTTCTTTATTCAAAGAAAGATCACATCACAGAAAGTACTTCCCCTTCCTCACCTGGCCTAAACCCTATTGAGAACTTGTGGGCCCTTCCTAAATGGGAGATTTATGGTGAAGGAAAACAGTAAACCTCTCTGAGCAGTGTCTGGGAGGCTGTGGTTGCTGCTGCACAAAATGTTGATCGTCAACAGATCAAGAAACTAATAGACTCCATGAATGGAAGGCTTATGACTGTTACTGAAAAGAAGGGGGGTATATTGGTCACCGATTTTTTTCTTAAATGTCAGAAATGTTTATTTGTAAATTTTGAGTTGTTTGTTTATTATTCTCACTTTAACAGATGAAAATAAACAAGTGAGATGGGAAACTTTTCTTTTTTCATTTAGGCCCCTTTTACTCTTCTGTGACCCGATTTTACCCCAATTGTTTGCCGCAATTTGGGATCAGTATGACTTTGGTCCGACTTTGTTGCAACTTTGGCTCAATGAAAACATATTACAAAGTTATACAGAAGTAGTACAGAAATCGCATCTATATTATTCAGGTGCGATTTTCATGAGACTTTCAGGGTTTAACATTGAAGTCTATGGACCTCAAGTTGCATCAAAGTTGGACCAAAGTAATGCAGGGACTACTTTGAAGTCGGCATGACTTGAAAGTCGAACAGATATGAATGGTACTCATTGGAAATAATGGGGAACGACTTGTCATGGGACTCTGCAGTCCCAAATCGCAGGACAACTCGCACAAGTGTGAAAGGGGTCTAAGTTGCATAATAATTCTGCACACTAATAGTTGCCCAATAACATAGATATTCTCCTAAGAAAGCCAAAAACTCACTTTTACTTTTGTTAAATATTCAGGTTTGAGGCTTATTAACATTTTGGATTGACCGAGAGCACTGTAGTTGTTCAATAATTAAATTAATCCTCAAAAACACAACTTGCCTAATAATTGTGCACACAGTGTAAAGCCCAAATGACCTTTAAGATTTAATCAGCTAATTACTTTACATGTGCATCCAAACAAAGGTGAGCAAAGCTTTAGGCTAGGTTCACACCAGATGCAGTGGGACTGTGTTTGGTGAGTATTCCAAGCACAGTCCCACTGCATCACAAGGCAAAATGCCTTGTCTCCCTGTCTGCCCTGTTCATACCACCATGTTTGCAGTGATGTGTGGTGTGCGCAAAAAAAGTACTACATTTGGTCCTTTATTTCAGCACAGCACCATGAGGCGGGCAGTTGAACTGTATGAGATGTCGGTGTGACATCTCCATAAAGTTTGTTTTAAAAAAAAAGATGCATCAACCCATCGAGATCAGTGCATTATCACTGCATTGATCTTGAAAAAGCCTGACTCCTGCCAGCATGCTGCAAAGAAGGATCCTTTTTTTCTGCATGGAAGCAGTGGTCTCTCTTCAGGGGACTGGCACTCCCCCTGCTGGGTTAGAGCTAGACCTCTCCAGTTAGCAAAGAGCATTATTTTTGCTAAATGACTCAGCAGGGGGTGTGGTGGACCTCTGCGGAGGGTGAGCGTGCATGTTTGCATTATTATAGACACACATTAATATGTTTTATTTATTTTATTACAGGTACTTATATAATGCAGTCAATTTATGCAGCACTTTACATATATATTGTACATTCACATCACATCAGTCCCTGCTCTCAAGAAGCTTACAATCTAAGCAGTGGCGGCTGGTGCTCAATATTTTGGGGGGGGCAGCATACTAATTCCAAACCCCCCCTCCGGGGCAGGGGAGACGGACGACGGCGATCCCCCTTCCCACGCGGTAAACGGACAGCAGCAATTCACCCCCCATGCGAGATGGACGTGAATAGGGCAATCAGATGCCTTACCTTAGGAGGCAGGGGGAAGGAGCCGGACCAATCTGACCGCTTCTCCCGGCCGGACTACAAAGACATTGTCTGCCTGGTGGGGTGAGTCCATGCTGATGCAGCACACAGAGAGACATTCTCCTCCTGGCCGAACAGGAAGTGTGTCCTGAGACACGATTGGGTCTCTGGACCCGCTTCCTGATTGGCAGGGGGTAGAATCAGGAAGACAATAGCCAATATTAATTTGCTATTGACACACAAGTGGGTGGTCTCAGGGTGCAATGCTCTGCACCCCAAGCCCACCCATTTTTGAGGCCAATTAGTGACTCAGACTCCAATCACATGCTTCAAAAAAAAAAAAAAAAACTCCATTGGAATCCACGCGTCCAACGCCCTGCATGTAGATTAGGGGCCATTTGCATGGATTAGTGGGGCTGCGCCCCATATGGACGGGCCGCCACTGAATCTAAGCTCCCTATCTCACATTCATACATACATATACTATGGCCAATTGACCTACCAGCATGTCTTTGGAGTGTGGGAGGAAACCAGCATAACCGAAGGAAACCCACGCAGGCACAGGGAGAAGATACAAACTTCAGACAGATAGTGTCGTGGTTGGGATCCGAACCGGCAACCCTAGTGCTGCCAGATGGAAGTGCTAACTCTATATATACAGGGTGGGCCATTTATATGTATACACCTTAATAAAATGGGAATGGTTGGTGATATTAACTTCCTGTTTGTGACACATTAGTATATGTTAGGGGGGAAACTTTTCAAGATGGGTGGTGACCATGGCGGCCATTTTGAAGTCAGCCATTTTGAATCCAACTTTTATTTTTTCAATAGGAAGAGGGTCATGTGACACATCAAGGGAATTTCACAAGAAAAACAATGGTGTGCTTGGTTTTAACGTAACTTTATTCTTTCATGAGTTATTTACAAGTTTCTGACCACTTATAAAATGTGTTCAATGTGGTGCCCGTTGTGTTGGATTGTCAATGCAACCCTCTTCTCCCACTCTTCACACACTGATAGCAACACAGCAGGAGAAATGCTAGCACAGGCTTCCAGTATCCGTAGTTTCAGGTGCTGCACATCTCGTATCTTCACAGCATAGACAATTGCCTTCAGATGACCCCAAAGATACAAGTCTAAGGGGGTCAGATCAGGAGACCTTGGGGGCCATTCAACTGGCCCACGACGACCAATCCACTTTCCAGGAAACTTCATGAGTTTTCCCAGCAAGATGGTGCACCGCCACATTATGGGTGTCAGGTCCGAGCATTCCTAGATGAACAGTTTCCTGGAAGTCCAAAGTCCAGACCTAAATCCAATTGAGAATCTGTGGCAAGACTTGAAAATTGCTGTTCACAGACGCTCTCCATCCAATCTGACAGAGCTTGAGCTGTTTTACAGAGAAGAATGGGCATAAATGTCCTCTCTAGATGTGCAAAGCTGGTAGAGACATCCCCAAAAAGACTTGCAGCTGTAATTGCAGTGAAAGGCGGTTCTACAAAGTATTGACTCAGGGGGGCGCTATACAAATGCACGCCACACTTTTCACATATTTGTAAAAAAAATGTTGAAAACCATTTATCATTTTCCTTCCACTTCACAATTATGTGCCACTTTGTGTTGGTTTCTCACATAAAACCCCAATAAAATAAATTTCCGTTTTTAGTTGTAACATGACAAAATGTGGAACATTTCAAGGGGTATGAATACTTTTTCAAGGCACTATATACACACACACACATACACTTTATAGCATTTTTGTCAATACCAATACAGTTATATAATGTAACTTTTTGTTTGGAAGGGTGTCATAAAATACAATCCTTCTAAATAAATAGGTCTGCTTAGTGAAGAACAACAGCAGTTTCTTCTTTACCAATTTATGCCGAAAGTTATCTTACCTAATCCAATGTATCTGCCCGACTCTGCTGGTTCTGTAAGCAGGGGAAGTGTGAAAGGAACTTCTTGTGACGGTTGGAGATTTTCGCCTCCGATGTGCAGTAAAGCAGACCAGAATCTGCTTAAAATTCATAGTCTGATTCTTCTCAGTGGAACAAGCTAAATTAGTTATCAAAATGATGGAGGCCTTCTCCTGCGCTTCTATGTTCTCTGGCAAGTGTCACTTTCATAGCTGGTGTTTTATTGAATGAGCAGGCGTAGGTTTCAGATAGCAGACTTTATTTATTTTTCTGGAGTTTTCTTGTGTGTATTTCAAGCGTCTAACAGGAAGATTTAAAGTGGCACTGTAGCCAAAACCTAAAAAAAAAAAACAACTTTTATAAAGAATAGGAGAAGGTTTGGGTATTGGTTATTTAACCCCTTTGCTGCCAAACCTGTTTTTGGGTTTTTTTGCACACGTTTATCCTCTTCAGCCCCGGAAAGATTTACACCCCTTCATGACCAGGCCATTTTTTGCGATACAACACTGCGTTACTTTAACTGACAACTGCGCAGCCGTGCGACACTGTACCTAAATAAAATTGATGTCCTAGAGCAGGGATAAGCAATTAGCGGACCTCCAGCTGTTGCAAAACTACAAGTCCCATCATGCCTCTGCCTCTGGGTGTCATGCTTGTGGCTGTCAGAGTCTTGCTATGCCTCATGGGACTTGTAGTTCTGCAACATCTGGAGGTCCACTAATTGCAAATCCCTGTCCTAGAGCTTTCTTTTAGTGGTATTTGATCACCTCTGTGGTTTTTATTTTTTGCACTATCAACCAAAAAATTTTGAAAAAGAAAAACAATTTTTACTTTATGCTATAAAAAAAAAACCCAATAAAAAAAATGTAAAAAAATCTAATTTATTCATCAATGTAGGCCAATATGTATTCTGCTACATATTTTTGGTTAAAAAAAATCTCAATAAGCGTATAATGATTGGTTTGAGCAATAGTTATAGCGTCTACAAACTATGGGATATATTTACGGAATTGTATTCATTTATTTTTTACTAGTAATGACGACGATCAATGATTTTTAGCGGGACTGCGACTTTGCGGCAGACAAATCGGACGCTAAGTGACATGTTTTGGGGACCAGTGACACCAATACAGTGATTAGTGCTAACAAAAATGGACTGACACTGTGCTAATGACACTGGCAGGTAAGGGGTTAACATCAGGGGTGATCAAAGGGTTAAGTGTGTTCCTAGGGAGTGCTTTCTAACTGTGGGGGGGGGGGGGGGTGCTTTGACTGGGGGAAAACAGAGATCTGTGTTTCTGCTTAGCTGAAACACAAGATCTCCACCTTTCCCTCTCACAGAACAGCAGTCTGCCTTGTTTACAGACCACCATTCTGCCTCTTCGGAGAACGATCGGCAGGTCCCGGCGGACATCAGGTCTGCCTTACCCGCTGATTGGCTCACGCTGTGTCCAATCACAGCAGGAGTGGGTTGCCGGCGACGCGCCCGCCCCAGACCTAGTGCATGAAATCACATACAGGTACGTATTTCGCGCAGGTGGGCCACCCTGCCGCAGTATAGCTGCGTGGTCCTTAAGGGGTTACAATTTTATTTAGACCTGAAGATTACTTAAAACCCAAAAATTTTATATATTTTTTTCTGAAAGCAGAGACCCCGAAGAATAAAATGGTGGTAGTTCCAGTTTTTATATATAACACCATATTAGTAAAATTAAAGTTAATTTTATAGCACAGAAATGAACTATATTACCCAATTTGTGATAAACTATCAAATATGAGGTTGTGCTGAGTGAATAGTTACCCAACATATTACGCCTTAACATTTCTCTCACTCTAACATACAAGATGATGGGGGAGATTTACTAAAATCAGTGCACAGAATCTGATGCAGCTGTGCATAGTAACCAATCAGCTTCCAAGTTTAAGGCTAGGTTCACACTAGTCCGAGAATCGGACCGACATTAGGAGTACAAGTCGCATTACATCACAAAATCAATGTTTCCCTATGAGAACCGTCTTAACTGGTCTGACACAAGTCGAACCTACTTTGGAAAAGGTTCCTGCACTACTTTTGTCCGACTTTGATCCTACTTCAGCCCATTGAATATCATTAAAGTCAGATCAAAGTTGGATCATTATCTTAACTGATCTGACTTTGGCATGCAACTTGTGCTCTGAGGATCTTGAAGGGGAACTCCACGCCAAATTTAAAAATAAAATGGCATGGGGTCCCCCTCCAGGAACATACCAGGCCCTTCGGTCTGGTATGGATTTTAAGGGGAACCCCACGCTGATAAAATGGTGTAGGTTCCCCCCCAAAATCCATACCAGACCCTTATCCGAGCATACAGCCTGGCAGGCCAGGAAAGGGGATGGGGATGAGCGAGTGACCCCCCCTCCTGGACCATACCAGGCCGCATTCCCTAAACATGGGGAGTATGGGTGCTTTGGGGCAGGGGGGCTCTGCGCCCTCCACCCCAAAGCACCTTGTCCCCATGTTGATGAGGACAAGGGCCTCTTCCCAACAACTCTTGCTGGTGGTTGTCGGGGTCTGCGGGCGGGGGCTTATCGGAACAAGGGGGCCACCAGATCCCGGCCCCCCACCCTATGTGAATGAGTATGGGGTACATTGTACCCCTACCCATTCATCTAAAATGAAAATGTAAATAAAAAACACACTACACAGGTTTTAAAAGTATTCTATTAAATCAGCTCCGGCGTCTTCTCCCTCCGATTTCTTCTCCCCTCTCCGGCATCTTCTTCTGCTCTTTTGCAGGGTCTTCTTTCTTCTTATGAGTCTTCTTTATTCTGCCGATTCTTCTCCCTCTCCACGGCAATTTCTGCTCTTTTGTGGCATCTTCTGCTCTTTTGCTGGGTCTTCTCCGCTGTCTTTTTCCTCTGTTCTTCCTCTCTTCTTCTTCTCATGTTGACATGACGTGATCTCCCAGACTAATGGTGTCTCCGTGGTGTGCGGTGACTTATATTGGCATGGGGCGGGGCCACCTGCTGGCATCATCCGGAGGCCCCGCCCCCTTATGATGTCACACCCCCGTCCCAGGCGGTGACGTAATAAGGGGGTGGGCCTCCGGATGACGTCAGCGGATGGCCCCACCCCATGCCAATATAAGTCACTGCACAGCGCGGAGACACCATTAGTCCGGGAAATCGTGTTGTTTCAACATGGGAAGAAGAAGAGAGGAAGAACAGAGGGAGAAGACAGCAGAGAAGACCCAGCAAATGAGCAGAAGATGCCACGGAGGGGGAGAAGAACTGGCAGAAGTGCGAAGACCCCTCAGAAGTGCGAAGACCCCGCATAAGAGCAGAAGAAAGAAGACGCCAGAGAGAGGAGAAGAAATCGGAGGGAGAAGACGCCAGAGCTGATTTAATAAAATACTTTAAAAACCTGTGTAGTGTGTTTTTTTTTTACATTTTCCTTTTAGGTGAATGGGTAGGGGTACGGGATCTGGGGGCCCCCTTGTTAAAGGGGGCTTCCAGATTCTGATAAGCCCCCCGCCTGCAGACCCCGACAACCACCGGCAAGGGTTGTCGGGAAGAGGCCCTCGTCCTCATCAATATGGGGACAAGGTTCTTTGGGGTGGGATGGCGCAGAGCCCCCCCTGCCCCAAAGCACTCATACTCCCCATGTTGAGGGCATGTGGCCTGGTATGGTCCAGGAGGGGGGAGGGGCACTCGCTCGTCCCCACCCCCTTTCCTGGCCTGCCAGGCTGCGTACTCGGATAAGGGTCTGGTATGGATTTTGGGGGCACCCTACGCCGTTTTTTTGGCGTGGGGGTTCCCCTAAAAATCTATACCAGACCGAAGGGCCTGGTATGCTATTCGAGGGGGACCCCTTGCATTTTCTTTTTTTAATTTGGCAGGGGTTCCCCTTCAAGATCCCCAGAACACAAGGTGCCTGGTATTGTCGGGATCAAAGTCGGATCCCTGTTCACAGAAATCGGACCGATGTAAGACCGTAAATCGCAAAGCAAAGTAGGATCAAAGATGGACCGTTTTATTGTCGGATAGTGTGAACCCAGCCTGTCAAAGCTTAATTGAACAAACTGAAGTTAAAAGCTCATTGGTTACTATGCACAGCTGCACCAGATTCTATGTGGTGATGTCTCACCTGCCCTCCATTGAAGCTAATGAGGTACAGATCAAGAACCAACATCCAAACTCGGAAGTGATGTTATACATATTGCTTCTGGGCTCTTGCTAGGTAAGGGAGATCATAAAATAGACATTCTGTGGTCTCCCTTCCTTCTACCTGGTGGCACCCAGCATGCCGATCCCAGGTCTGCAGATAGGAGTGTGGAGCCTAGGCATCATGGTGGGTGCCCAATTTTGAAGAATATTAGAGCCTTTGGCTGTAATCACTGCTTCAAAAAAACACCCCCGCCATTGGAATTCATACGCATGGATTGAGGGGGCGGCAGCATGGATGGGGGGGGGTGGCACCCGTGCACCCTTAATGGATGGGCCGCCCCTGCTAGGGACTATGAACTATGGGATGTGTAGTGTGCATACAGCTGTGCACATGACTGCAACTACCCTGCACTGCTTTTTCCAAGCAAAAAGAAGTAAGAAGTAAAAGAGAAGTTCAGGAGCTCACAGAGTATGTTACAAGGAGACACAGTAAAACCACAGTGGAAAAACAATTTACAGGGCCATTAAGTAGTGGATGTGTATGGATTAATTTTGGAGAATAAGCATAGTGTTAGTGTCATTTTAATTAAGACTGATTAACGTTAAAAAAGGGGTTAACAAGGAACAATTTCTTTTTAAGAAAAAATAGTCCATATTATAGCTCGATTTTCCTTATACATCTGTCAATGGGACGTGGCACACGTAACTAGTCTCTGTATCCACAGTACCACTCTACCTCCATGTGAATTTGATCTAAGGGGAATATATATTCCCGTAACCATAGATCGGTAAATGCCGTCACTCCCCTAAATTCCCATGGATGGGGGGAGTGTGGTCCTCTGGATTACCAGCAGCATATAAGTAAATGGACAAAAGATCCACAAGAAATATGTCAAAGAGGATCAACCAGTATTGCAAAAATACAAAAAGCTTTATTGAAATGTTTAAAGATTTATAAACTTCACCTCCACCATATGAAAAAGTTAAAATTATGACAAGGGCCACAGGTAGCTACCACAGACACTCATCCATCCACATGCATAAATCTAAATGTAGATAATTATTTTGCATTGGATGAAAAACCAACTCCAGGAAGTAATCACAGATCCTCAAATAGCAGTGCCGCTCTTAATAGGATCAATGTGATATTCCATGGGTAATTCAATGTAGCCCTGATGTGTAACCATATAGGTATGCAATAAAGGACAGTCCTGGTATGATATCAGGGTGCCTGTAAGAGTTCAATGAATTTGTAGATAACACAGTTCTGTATATATGTATAGATGACTGTATAAATCAGGCAAATAACTGAGATCGGGAATGCCGCTGGAACTGGGGGCTAGCGTAAGTGGTGTGGGGATGTGCTGCAGAGTGTTGTCAGTGTGGGGGCGGGTGTGGATAAAAGTTCTGTACATACAATTCCAATGCATCTCACCACTCCTCGACACTCCTGGACAAAACTGAACAGCACCAAATTGTCCTATGATGTTCACAGAGGGGAGTATCCAGCATGGACTCCCTGTGCGCTGCCGCCTCCATGTATTCAGTCCATCTAGATGTGCGGCTGGTTCCCGGGATGTAATGGAGTGTCCATGTAGTCCCGTCTTTGCCCGAACATCACCGTCGTGATGATGGGTTCCATAGGAAAACTGTGTGGCCCAAAGGAAATTGAATGGCATTACTTCTGGCCCCAGAACTGATTGGCAGTGCTGGTAGACCAGAAGATCAGTAGGGGTTCTCCTACCAGGACACCTCTGTCCATGGCCGTCAATAGAGGGGTAGAGTTGGCCCTACTGTACACGGCCTAGGCCATTAGTTCAGCAGAGGGCCCAGGGGCAAAAAGAAGAATTGTTGGGGGGCTCCTGACTATTACATTAAGCCAGGGCAGATTGATATAGAAGAACTTTAATGGAATCATTGGGAGCCACGGCACGGGGGCTTGCTCCTGAAAACGTGTAAATAGTCTCTTCTCTATCCCCGGTCCTTGCTGCTGAACTGATGGTGCCTAAGGAAATTTTATTTAATTGCTCGGTGGGATTACTGTGCATGTGCAATAAGGTATATAAAGGCAGCGACTGTCTGGTCGGGATGCGGAGGCCCTTGCAGGCAGGCTGCATGGGCCCCATGATTTCTAATGGTGGCCCTGTCTCTGTCAATCACAATCATGTTTTTGATGGCAGACAAGTTCTCAATGGGTGACTACTCAAGAACTCATTGATCAGATTACAGTACTACAACTGAACACAATTGTTAACTCTTCAGCACAAGTGGCTTTGACAATGTCAACTCCCTCCTCACTAGGAGGTGTAGATCAAGAATAGGAGAGGTCCAAGAACAGAACCTTGGGGGACCCCAACAGAGAAAGGAAGAGGAGAGGAGGAAGTAGAATTGTAAGTAACGGTAAAGGTGCCGTTGGATAAGTAGGAAGAGAACCAGTGAAGAGTACAGTCATGGAGACCAAAGGCATGGAGTTTTTTGAGGAGGAGGGGGTGGTCAACCGTATCAAAGGTAGCAGAAAGGTCCAGGATTAGGAGTACAGAACAGTGTCCATTTGTGAGAACACAGTGATTATTGCTAGTGGCTGTAACATCCGCTAGCAATAATCGCATGTAAAATCGGACAGGCTGGTTGTACCCAAATGAATTGATCAATCAACTTGGGTACATTCAGCCTGCCCATACATGGTTCGAATCTCTATGGACGGCCTTAACCACATCATCCATATATTACTAAAATGATAAAAAAAATGAAGGACTTTCTCCTAATGGTCTTTTCACACGAGCGGATCGTTCAAGTCCGCCTGTCAGTTTTTTAGGCGGACCTGAACGGACGCTCCATTGTCCTCAATGGAGCAACGGATGTCAGCGGTGACATGTCCGCTGACATACAATCTGCTCCGATCTGCCAAATACAGACGGATGGAAACCGTATTTTCCTTCCGTCTGGCAGATCGGATCGGGTGAACATGGACAGACGGTCCGTGTTCATCCGATCCCCCATTGGGGAGAACGGAACTCTGACAGGTCCATTTCTGCATGGAGTACAGAGATGATCCTATCATCCGCAGGCTCAGCGGGGATCAACGGATGGATCCCCACTGAGCAGCGGAGCGCATACGCTAGTGTGAAAGGACCCTTAATGTATATGCTAGTTAAAAAAGAGTGTGAGATCAATTAAATGGAAGCTTCCTTCAAAGAAGAATCAATAAATATGTATAAATTTAAATAAATAAATGTATAAATTGGTATTTTTTATGCAAGCTGTTTAATTATGTATGAGTAAGAAAAAATAGCGGCTCGTAAAAAAAACAAAACAACAAAGTACTTTTTTTCTAAATTCTTTTGAACGCTCAGCATTGAAAAGTGGCCACCAGGCATTCTATTAACTAAAAAAACATATTTGCATAACATCAATAAATGTGTTATAATAATATGCTCACATATAAAAATTCATATATGAACAATTGCGTTTGAGGTTTTACAAGCACTTTCAGCCAGCGCAGCGCCTTATTTCCCCACAAAACGCAGTTTATACATTAAATCTCCATTACGAATGGTTGAGATGAAAGTTTTGAATCCCTCCTCTCCCTCAAGTCCTGCTGAGACGGCAAAGTACAGGAAGAACGCGTATTACCTCCGAACCTTGCAAATTCTGAAATTTAAAAGTCATTTTTATGTTCTAGCAGACAATGTTTCATAGCTCCCGAGTTGTTTGTATAAAATACACCTCGATAAATAGAGCTGGAGAACAGTCACTGTAAATACACGGCTTACCGCTTGGGTCTCTGTTTTATAATGTTATAGTGAACACAGAGAGATGAATCAAGGGCTTAATTATATGTGACTGCTATGGAGTCTAGCAGTGCAGGGGAAGCGGAGCAGCGATAAAACATGGCTTCCATTGTGTCTGTCTCGCTGATGTAGCAAAGGCAGCATAGGAATTTAGGACATAAAAAGGAGTTTTGAAGGAAAAGTATAAAGCAACGAGCAGTTTTGAATAGCATCCCACTGCACTAAAACAACACACCAGCGCATGGAAGCGCATTGCCATGTGTTTTTCATTAGAAAAAGGGTCAAGTGTGATTTTAAAGTGATTGTAAACCCTTATATATACCCAGTGAAGCGACTATCCTCAGGTGATACACAGAGATGAAGCAAATCCTCCTACATAAGTTGTAACTGTTTATCTGCAGTATTCTCTTCGCTACATCCATTCACAGTCCGGAATTTATAAGCTTGTCTGAGCTATCAGAAAAAAGGACAGAGAGCTGAAGTTACACTCTGGAGAGCCCTGAGAGCTGATTGGAGGGAAGAAACACACCCCCTTCCAGAGGCGTTGCTAGGGGGTGGCTATTGGGGCTATAGCCCCGAATCTGGAGGCCATAGCCCCGAGTCTCTCAGGCAAAGGTCCCCGACCAAAGGGCCGTGGCCTCTCCAGCCTAGCCATGAGTGCGGCAGGCAGGCAGCACGGGAGAGCCGGAGAGTGGCCAGGCAGCACAGGAGAGCCGGACGGGCGGCGAGCGAGACAGCAGAGAGATGACATCATCTCTCACCACCGGCCCTGCATCACCGCTGTTCCGCCCTCACTGTGCAGCCATAGGCAGCAGAAAGGTTACATCTCACACTGCCCACAGAGCACGCGCTCTCTCTGGTGACCCTGATGTAAGCTGGGGACCCTGATGTAATGATAATTTTTATAATATATATATATATATATATTTATATATATACAGACACGCAGACACACACACGTAAATTATATACATGTGTATGCCCGCTCAAGCGTATGACTTTCTTTACTTTGCTGCTATGGGCTCTAGCCCCAGATCTTTTGTAGACCTAGCAACGCCCCTGCCCCCTTCATACAGCACACAGGAACAGAGCTGAGGCTGTCAATCAGCGGGAGCTCCCTCCCCTGTCACCATTTTTCACTTGGTGTCAGGAAAACTTGTCAGTGATTCATGCTGATAGCAGATGAATGAAGCAGCAAACAGAAATGCTCTGGAGTGAGATAAGTACACACTATAGGGGGATATGCTTTTTTCATATTTCATGTCCGAAGTTTACAACCACTTTTAGCATGATAAGGTCATTCAAGAGTGCCATCTATTAACTGAATTAAGTTTTTGGTGGCAGTTTTAAAGCTATGCTCCAGGCCAGGGGTCTCCAAACTTTTCAGTACGAGGGCCACATAGTATATTTTATAAATATTTGCAGGCCACAAAAATATCCTAGTCAGAGTCCCTCTTTACATCAGGGTCCCTATCAGCATCTCCACTTTACATTAGGGACCCCATCAGAGTCTCCTTTACATTACAGTACCCCCTTACATCACAGTCACCCTTACATCAAAGTCTGCCTTGCATCAATGCTCCCCTTACATCAGTGTCCCCATCAGAGCCCCCTCTTACATCTGGATCCATATTAACCCCCCCCCCCCCACATCTGGGTCCCCATCAGAATCCTCCTTTACATCAGAGTCCTGCCTTACATCACA
>BLSH010514868.1:1266787-1277602 GCA_018402905.1 Glandirana rugosa
GACGATAGTCGTACTTAGTGACTGTTCAAAAGGACTGTGGTTCACTTTTTACCACTGTCCCCTCCCTCGAGGGCGACTAACTGTCGGAGTCGAGACAAGGACACACGACATACTTCCCCCGTCCCCGCAACGATCCAGATGTTTTCTAGACCCCGATCTCGGGTATCGTCGTTTCATTTCTTTCAGTATGCGAACTTGCCCGTATGTGTACATATATTAAATGCACACACACAGACGCACAGACATATATATATATTATATATATATATATATATATATATATATATAATATTTTTAATAGTAATACAGCACACAGGAACAGAGCTGAGGCTGTCAATCAGCGGGAGCTCCCTCCCCTGTCACCATTTTTCACTTGGTGTCAGGAAAACTTGTCAGTGATTCATGCTGATAGCAGAGGAATGAAGCAGCAAACAGAAATGCTCTGGAGTGAGATAAGTACACACTATAGAGGGATATGCTTTTTTCATATTTCATGTCAGAAGTTTACAACCACTTTTAGCATGATAAGGTCATTCAAGAGTGCCATCTATTAACTGAATGAAGTTTTCGGTGGCAGTTTTAAAGCTATGCTCCAGGCCAGGGGTCTCCAAACTTTTCAGTACGAGGGCCACATAGTATATTTTATAAATATTTGCAGGCCACAAAAATATCCTAGTCAGAGTCCCTCTTTACATCAGGGTCCCTATCAGCATCTCCACTTTACATTAGGGACCCCATCAGAGTCTCCTTTACATTACAGTACCCCCTTACATCACAGTCACCCTTACATCAAAGTCTGCCTTGCATCAATGCTCCCCTTACATCAGTGTCCCCATCAGAGCCCCCTCTTACATCTGGATCCATATTAAACCCCCCCCCCCACATCTGGGTCCCCATCAGAATCCTCCTTTACATCAGAGTCCTGCCTTACATCACAGTCCGCTTACATCAAAGCTCCCCTTACATCAGAGCCCCCTCTTACATCTGGATCCATATTAAACCCCTCCCCACATCTGGGTCCCCATCAGAATCCTCCTTTACATCAGAGTCCTGCCTTACATCACAGTCCACTTACATCAAAGCTCCCCTTACATCAGAGTCCCCATCAGAGCCCCCCTTACATTTGGATCCCCATTAGAGTCCCCCCCAACATCAGGGTCCCCATCAGAGTCCCTGTCAGAGCCCCTCTTACATCAAAATCCCCAACAAAGCCCCCTCTTACATCAGGGTCCCCAACAGAGTCTCACATTAATACATATAGGTATGCACACTCTGTATGCATCACTTATACAGCACTCCTCATAGTATATAAAGTGTCCATGTGTAAAGCTTTCCAATGGCATTTGCAGTAGTAGGGAGTGGAATGGGGAAGTGCAAATCCCAAAAAACAACACTTGGCCTCCAGCAGTCAAGCATTGACCCTGGGTTTGACAAAGGGGGTTGGGCCTCTGAAACATGTTGCTGGCCGTATTGCAAATGTAAATGTGTTGTTTCAAAAGCAAACAGTGTAAGTTCCTGCTTTGACCTGGTATCAGCCTCTTACAATCTCTGTACAGCACAAGAAGCCAATCAGTTTATGTCCTGGCAGAGAGCATGTTGATAGGAGTAATAGGCTGGCGCAGTTTCAGAATGATCTGGGCTCAAGTCAAATGGGTCAAATGATGCTGGGTATACACTGAACATGTCTAGTGACAGAAAAAAATGACTGTGGGGAAAATATCTGGCTCAGCCCACAGCGTGATCGCGGGTGTGGGAATCACAGGGAAACCACATGGTCAAAAAGGTGTATGCACCTTTTTTCTGTGGTTCATGCGGCACAGCAGCCCATTCTCAAATGAATGGGCTGCCGTGCCCGAGCGAACGCAGACTAGTGTAAACCGAGCCTAAGACTGATATCACACTGATCCGTTTTTTCTTCCACTTTTACGTTTAAAAAAAAGCGGAAGAAAAACACATGCCCATGAAATCCTATGTTAGTCTTCACACTGATCAGTTGTGCGTTTTGTAAAATCCCACTTGCTGCATGTTTTGTGCGGTAAAAAAAATGCGCCTTCCTATTGAAATGAATGAAAACCACATGAAAAATTTGGCAAAAACGCACCCAGTGTTGCGTTTTTGGTGCGGTTTTTGAATCACACATCCTTTTTTTTGCAGTTGCAAAATGCACTAGAAATGTAAGAAAAATGCAAGAAAAACGCTTGTGAAAGTAGCCTTAATCTAAAAAAATGTTTTGGCTGGAGTCGAAATGGAGCTTTGAAGCTAGATAAAATATTATTACTGTCTGTGCTCTTTTTGGAGAGATTTTGGTCACTTCATGTCTTGGTGACCTCACTGCAAGTAATGGAAAATCTCTTCAATGGTTATATAAACAACAATAAAAACAATACAAACAATCCAAAACAATATTCAAAAAGTTTTGCCTGCAGTTGGGCTTTAAATGACCCCGGAGTTATGTTATGTGGTGCAGACCTTCCTTAGTGGAGTTTTCTCTTGCACAGGTTTGATCCGGTCCCGAGTCCGAGGGGCAGACATTGCAAAGGCCGGAGTTCTTACCTTTCTGGACAGCCACTGTGAAGTGAATAAAGACTGGCTCCCTCCTCTCCTGCAACGTATTAAAGAGGTGAGAAAACAAGAGGTAACTTTTACATTGAAATTGTTACCGCCAGTGATATATTTTGATTTTGCACCACCCTAGTCAAAACTAAAAATGGGTGCCTGCCCATCTAAATTTGTCCCACCCCAGCTGCTTTAAAATTGTTAAAATTGTGCACGCCCATGCAACGGCGACATACAATATCAATTTTACCATCCATAGGCGACACTTTAAAAGCCTTGACAGGTTACCACTTTAGATTTACAGAGTAGATCTAGTGCTAGAATTACTGCCCATGACCAACGATAACGTTCGCGGTGATACCTCACATGTGTGGAACGATTGCGGTTTGCGTGCGAGCATGGGAGGATGGTGGCACTTTAATTATTTTTTTTTTCAATTGTTACATTTTTTTTTTACACTGTTGCTTTCATTTTTTTCATCACTTTTATTGCTGTCACAAGGAATATAAACATCCCTTGTGACAGTAATAGGCAGTGACAGGTACTCTTTATGGCAAGATCTTGGATCTATAAGACCCCAAATCACTTCTCTGCACTTAAAAGCATTCAAAAACACTAAGATCTGTGTTTGCGAATGCTTTAGATTTTTAAAAACTGGCACCGATGGTTCCCAAGTAAATGTCATTCATCGTTTCCAGTTTACTGTCACAAACAGCCGAGCAAAGCCATTCCTGGCTTTGCTTGGCTGTCCAGCCAGCCGGGGGATGCGACGGCTGGTCGCTCGGGTCTTCCGGTGGGACGGGAAAGCCCAGAGAGCCGCGGAGGGCAGTGGGATGGAGGAGGGGGGTGGGAGATGTCCCTTCCCACTGCTTGTAATAGCAGTCAAGTGGCTAGTAAGCTGCTCCAATTGCTATTACAAGAGAGCTGACCACTGGCTCTAAAAAAACGATGCCAGGGTGATGCCTGCAGCTCATCCTGGTACAGGCACCGTCTTCCTGAAAAATGCCGCCCCAGGCAAACGCCTTGTTTGCCTCGTGGTAAATATGCCTCTGGTCACCGCTGAGCTCCAACCTTCTCTTCAGTCTTGCACAGTTGTACAGGCTCCTCTTTTGTACTGAAATTGCTTACTCAGATTTGATAAGAAAATTGGTTAACTCCTTCCAAGAACCAGCTTACTGCTTGCATCAGGGCTGAGGGCTCTTCAAAGGAGGACTGAGGCAGGGTGCTGTGATGTTTTCAGTAAGCTATGTACAGCACCCTGCCAGACCCTCCAACCAGCCATGATCTTCCTGCATTGCATATTCCTGCATATTCCCAGACCCAGTGATGATGCCACTGGAACTAAAGTAAGCTATGTAATGAACACGGAAACATTAATTTCAAATTTTCATTCGCATGTTAAAGGGGGAAGGCAGAATGCAACAAAAAATTGTCACAAACTTGTCTAAAAATATGAAACCTGTAAAAAGTGTCCTTTAATTTTCCAATCTGCCTCAGAAACATGAAATAGTCAAGCTGATTGGTTAGTATCAATTACACAGACAGTTCTTATTACAGTGGAACCTCGGATTATGAGCATAATCCGTTCCAGGAGAATGCTTATAATCCAAATCACTCATATATCAAAGCAAGTTTCCCCATAGGAAGTAATGGAAACAGATAATTTGTTCTACAGTTACTGCTTGTCTATGCAGTACTATATGTGGCCAGAGGTGCGGGGGCACTGGTGAGGCTCGGAGACGCTCGGAAACATTCGGAAACGCTCGGGAACTGTTGACACTTTTGGTATTTCCTAGTATTTCCGAATATTTACGAGTTCTTCCAAGCATCTCCGAGCCTCGCCAGCGCCCCCGCACCTCTGGCCACATATAGTATTGCACGCACAGAGGCTTAATCCTGTTTGTTTTACAAGACAGCACTCGCAAACCGAGTCAGCATTTTTTAAAACAAAAACTGCTCGTATCGCAAAACGCTTGTTAACCGCAATACTCGCAATCCACTGTAAATCCAAAATAGAGAAGGAGGTACTGTGTCACACTTGTCCTCATTTATAAAAAAAAACCTCCCCTAACAGCACAAAAGCAGCTTGTCCCATTTATGGTATCAGTGTTGACTACAAAAAAATAAAAATTCTAGTTGTTCTGGGCAACATAAATGGTTCCTCCTTTGGATACTTTGTTAGGCGAGGCACAAAGTGTTGTCAGAATGCTGGCTTCTTATAAATGTATTTTTCTATTTAGAACCCGACCCGTGTGGTGAGTCCTGTTATTGACATCATAAACCTGGACACATTTGCCTACATTGCTGCATCTTCTGACCTGAGAGGAGGTGAGATAAATGATACATATGCAATCATTGCTAGATTACAGGATAGCAATTTATTTTAGTAGATCTGACCCACCCCTGCACTGTGCAAACCCCTCCCATGACAAAGTTCCCACCCACTAGGAGTTATGCTCTAGCCTCTACCTCCTCTGTTTTTTAAATCTTGGACTGTCTGTAAGTAAAAAACTGCTCCTTTCTGACCATCACATGATCCTAATACTTCTTCCTTACAGCCCTTGGGCAGTTTAAACTTTTTTTCTAAGTTCTGAATGCAGTTTGAAAGGATTATGCTGGCCATGCACGTATAGATTTTTGTTTGAAAATTTCCATTTTAGAATTGTTCTTTCAATTTTCTAATCGTTAGTGTGGTCAAATTAATGTTTGTTTTCGACCACGGTCATTAGAAAATTTGAAGAAGCAGGACAAAAAAATTTTCTCAAACAAACAAATTTGAGGGCACTCTATGTGGTTTTCATTCATGAATTATATTCATTTTAAAACAGATGTTAAAAGCAAGGGAAAGTTTCCAATGGCATTCGTCCATTTACTGAAAGAATTTTCATACAAATGTTAATTACAATATTCTCTTCCGAAAATCTATTAGTGTATGGCCAGCATTAAAAATTAATCAATCTCTTCCCTTCTCTTTCTCTCTCTCTCTCTTCTCTTTATATTATATATCAGATAGACAGATTTGCACAGTGTTTTTTTCATCAATTCATTACATAGTAATTCATTCTCTAGCTTCATGCCATAATTAATTTAATACCGTTTCTGTTTAATTGACTGGACTCCTTAAAACCATAAAATTTGTTTTGTTAGTTCTAAAGCATGTATCTATCAAAAACTTCAAATTCCCCCTGTAATAGCTGATTTTATTTTACAGGGCTTTTTAAAATTCTGTTTGATCTAAAACCAGCATATTCAGATTATAATATGAAAAATAGCATACTGATTTAAAAACAAAAATTACTTTCTACACAACCATATATTAATGTCTTGGGGAATCAAATCCCCTGTATGTTAAATCACTGTAGTAAGGATAAATAAGACAATATAGAGTATTTTGTTTTAAATAGATGTAATAATGCTACCTCTTAAAAAATGGTTTGTGTAGTATAACAGAATTTTTTTTCACAATTTTGTTATTTGTAAAATTATAATAAAAATGCTTAAGCATATGTAGCACCCTCTAGTGTGCAACTAGTGTAGGTAATTTTATTTTGTTGACTCATGGTAGTTGTGTAAGTCTGTAATTGGGTTGGGTTACTCCAGGTCAGGCTGGAGGGTTCCACAAGGCAGGTCTCTGGTACCTCCTCCTGGTTCTAGAAGCAAGCTTGCAGAAGCTTCTAGAAGTTAGTGGGCGGAGGCCAGGGGTCCTGATCTGCATACTTGAGGAAAACTGGTCAATCCCCAGGCAGAAGGCCCTAGCAGGGTGTCTTGATCAGTCCTTAAATATTGTTGAGCCTGGCCAGCAGGGGAGTCGGGGGGAAGATGGAGTGCTGAGGCTGCTGTCGTGTGGCCTGGAAGGGGACCCTGGGGCTGGGTGCTCTGCCTCCAGGCTAGAGCTAAGGAAAGGAAGTAGAGGAAGCCTAAGAGAGGGATCTCTGTTACCTTTGGCTCTTGTGCAGAAGACATCCTGGCTGGAATGGGAGGATCTGGACAGTAGGAGGCTTGAACAGAAGTCTTGCCCAGTGCAGCAGGAAGCAAGGGGCAGTGTGAGAACCTCAGCACACCCAGGGGCATACAAGGGGAAAAACTGACAGGCATAGCATACTTTAAAGGGACAGTGTTGAGCTAAATAGCAATCCCTTCTCCTGGGGCATTCTTCAGAGCAGCCAGGTGGGCTGGTAGTCAAGGCAGCCAAGTGGGTTGGTAGTGTCTGCAAGTGTCTGAAATGTGTGAGGTTCTACTGAGGAGACACAATACTCCTGCATACAGTTTGGGACTTTGTGCTATTTCATTAAAGGGGATTGAGAGATCCTGGTTCGTAAAGAACTTTGCCACTGATCTATACAGACTGCACCTTTGCCAAGGGGAGAACAGTCCAGGAACTTCATTTTTTGTGTACATAAAGAAGTTTGTCCTCATCTGTTTTTCTTCAAGTCAAGTTGGGCATCCCAAAATCCCTATACCCTATCCAAGTTGTTTCCCCCCAATGAAACAACAAAAACAAGCAAATGGACTGAATTTTTGTGTCTGGATGCAAGATGAAAATGCGTGTTGCTCAAGATCCAGCGGCTCCTGCGAGGGTAACGCTACACGTGGTATTTATTCAGGTGCATCTACAGCCAAAACCTGTTTTTTCTTTTTGGTTTGGGATAGAGTAGGTATTTGTAAACTGTTTCCGGGGCTGCTCGGACAGAGGAACACATCTACATATCTGGTGGGACTGTCCCACTGTCCAAAAATTCTGGAATGAGGTTTTCTAAATTATTTCGACCCTTCTAGGCCGCTCCCTGCCCCCTAGCCCTACCATAGCCCTACTCAATCTTCAACCTCCAGACACCACTCGTAACCAGTTTAAACTTATTCTGCAAGTAACTACAGCAGCAAAACAAACCATAGCGAAAGCCTGGAAATCCCCACTCCTACCACTTACTGAAACTAAACACAGAATCACTAACGCAATGGTCCACGCCAAAACTGAAGCCTCATTTCTCAACACCATCCCCAAATTTGAAAAAGTATGGCTACCATGGACTAAACATTTCCTCCCCCCAGACCTGGATATTGATCTGCTTCATCCATAATATCTATGTCGCACCAACTCTCTGTTCTCCATGCATATTACTGGTTGCCACGTGATCTCCATCCACCCCCCCCCCCCCTATTGTACGTACTACTCCACTCCCCCCCCTCTTTTTCCCTCTCTCCATCCTTATTCTTTTTCCATCTTTTACGTAATAAATGCAGTCGACTCTGAGATCGACCTGTTCTCCTCCAACCCAGAAAATGTATAAAGATAATGTTGTTAAACCGCAAGTTTTTCTAATAACCAATATTGATCTAGTTCCATGCTAAACTCCCCCGTTAGCTTTTCTCCCCCTGTTATGGGGAGTGACGTTTATCTGGTCTGTGAGCTATTATACATTGCTATGTGACTGCATTATTACTAGACTTGCTGGTCTCTATTGTTAAACCGCTTTTCTTGTATTTTTTTTCTTCAATAAAAAACTTTTTGAGTAGGTATTTGTTAGGTAGTAGTATTTTTGGAAAATAACAAACACGTCATACTTACCTGACCATACAAAACCATTGCACAGAGCAGCCCTAATCCTCCTCTTCTTGGGTCCCCCTGCCGGCAGTCCTGGCTTTACCTCTACTTGGTGTTCCACCAAAAGAAGCCACTTCCTACCATGGCATACCTGCATGCTCGATCCTGAGCCACCTCTGTGTGCTTATAAGACACTTTGAGAGTGTTGCTTGGCCTCTCCCCCCGCTCCCTCCTCACTAGCCAATGGCTCCCACTGCTATATGTGAGCCAATGAGGAGGAAGAGAGCCGAAAAAGCCTCTGCTCTTGTGTACATTGCTGGATCGAGATCAGGCTCAGGTAAGTATAAGGAAGTCTGGGGGGGAGTTACACGCAGAAGGTTTTTTACCTTCCTGCATAGAATGCAGGAAGGTAAAAAAACCTTCTGTCTTTACAACCAGTTTAAGTAGGGAAATGCAACACTATTCAGGCTCATAAAAACCTGGTAGGTGTTCTATCCCCTCTCCACTCCATCCAAACCGATAAAATAAATTTGGGCTCTACATACTCTTTAATAAGGCTTTATAAAGTACACAGATCAACCACACTCCAGATTTTGTATTCCTGTAGTTAAATACAGATGAAATCAAATTGATTGTGGGGCAGAAACATTAGGCCTCCTTAAGACTAGTGGTTGGAGGGCATCCCCCAACCTCCCCTCCCTTAATCTGCAATGACAGTGTACAGAGGTGTTCATATGCCATGGTTGCAAAGCTTTGCTTCGCTCCCACAGCAAAAATGATCCAACATGTCATGACTGGCAGGTGCTAAGCCTGATGAAAGCAACCTATTCAATTGAATTGGAAAGCGCTGCAAACGCCCCATCATTGCCCGTCACATCGCCTCCTCACCACCTGTCAAACGCCTCTGAAAAACAATCCGCACACAGAATTCGATTCAGGCAGTGGCGGCTGGTGAGATTTTAGAATGGGGGGCGCCAGACCCCGCCCTTCCTTTTTGACCCCTCCCACTTCTCATAAGCCCCATCCCTTATAGTTTCCACCCCTTGTGTCAGGAGTATACAGCCCAGCATCACCAGATAGCAGTATGCAGAGTCACCAGATAGCAGAATACAGAGTCACCATATAGCAGTATACAAAGCCCCAGATAGGGCATACAGAGCACCAGATAGGGCATACAGAGCACCAGATAGGGCATACAGGGTCCCAGATAGGGCATACAGAGCACCAGATAGGGCATACAGTGTCCCAGATAGGGCATACAGGGCACCAGATAGGGCATACAGAGCACCAGATAGGGCATACAGAGCACCAGATAGGGCATACAGAGCATCATATAGGGCATACAGGGAATCAGATAGGGCATACAGGGAATCAGATAGGGCATACAGAGCATCAGATAGGGCATACAAGGCATCAGATAGGGCATACACGGCATCAGAGAGGGCATACATGGCATCAGATAGGGCATACAGAGCATCAGATTGGGCATACAGGGCATCAGATAAGGCACACAGAGCATCAGATAGGGCATATAGGGTCCCAGATAGCGCATACAGAGAACCAAATAGGGCATGCAGGGTCCCAGATAGGGCATACGGGGCATCAGATAGGGCATACAGAGCAGCAGATAGGGCATACAGAGCATCAGCCAGGGCATACAGGGAATCAGATAGGGCATACAGAGCATCAGATAGGGCATACAGGGCATCAGATAGGGCATACAGAGTATCAGATAGGGCATACATAGCATCAGATAGGGCATACAGGGCATCCAATAGGGCATACAGGGCATCAGATAGGGCATACAGAGCATCAGATTGGGCATACAGGACCTCAGATAGGGCACACAGAGCATCAGATAGGGCATACAGGGCACCAGATTGGGTATACAGCCCAGAATCACCAGATAGGGTATACAGCATCTCCAGATAGCAGTATACAGAGTCACCATATAGGAGTATACAAAGCCCCAGATAGGGTATACAGAGCACCAGATAGGGCATACAGGGCATCAGATAGGGCATACAGAGCACCAGATAGGGCATACAGAGCATAAGATAGGGCACACAGGGCATCAGATAGGGCATACATGGCATCAGATAGGGCATACATGGCATCAGATAGGGCATACAGAGCATCAGGGCATACAGGGCATCAGATAGGGCATACAGAGCATTGGGTAGGGCATTCAGAGCACCAGATAGGTTATACAGCCCTGCATCACCAGATAGGGTATACAGTATCACCAGATAGCAGTATACAGAGTCACCAGATAGCAGTATAAAGAGTCACCATATAGCAGTATACAAAGCTCCAGATAGGGTATACAGAGCACCAGATAGGGCATACAGAGCACCAGATAGGGTATACAGAACATCAGATAGGGCATACAGTGCATCAGATAGGGCATACAGGGCATCAGATAGGGCATACAGTGCATCAGATAGGGCATACAGGGCATCAGATAGGGCATACAGAGCATCAGATAAGGCATACAGGGCATCAGATAGGTCATACAGAGCATCAGATAGGTCATACAGGGCATCAGATAGGGCAAACAGAGCATCAGATAGGGCATACAGGGCATCAGATAGGGCATACAGAGCAGCGCACCCCCCCCCCCCAAAGCACTTACCCTATCCAATAGCAGGCAGGCCAGGTCTATGCAGAGTTCGGCTAGTGGTCAGCATGCACACAGGCAACACGTCTGCCACAGT
>BLSH010514868.1:1284504-1294511 GCA_018402905.1 Glandirana rugosa
CTTCGACTAACCGATCACATGTGTCGAGGTGGCCAAAAACGTGAGAGGTCGAAATCATTTAGTTGGGGTGTTACACTACTAAAGTTCAAGTGAAGTTAGCACTAGGCGAGGCACGAGGGGTTTCGGGTCTTGTGAGTGGTCTGGCATCAGGGGTGATCCCCCACACTCCGTCTTTACTGCCAGGATCTAATCTCAGTACCAGGAGGGGCACTGTCCGTACTTTTTTATAGAACGCATTATGCAAAATAATCATCAGATTTTACTACACTTATCTTAATATATTTACGTTTATGGCGCGATTTTCATTGTTGGGCACGATGTCCACGATTTTGTGTTAGCACGTCCTTGGGTTAACACGTTTATATTGTATGTTTTTTTGCACAATTGGGTTCCTGCACGATTGTGTTTTAGCACCTGTAGCACGGGTTGTTACTTTTAGCGCGGTATTTGCATTTATATAATTCTATTCACATCATTTTAGACTACTAATAAAACGTATTACGCAAGATATTTTTTCATGCCTGTCACGGGGAGGACCATGACTCTAATCTAGGACCGTCATTTCTGCCTCACACCCCCTAGTGGGGACTACGGTCTGGTGAGTGTTCTGGGCTTTGGGGAGCACGGAGCGGATCACGATTGAAGTGAACTTGAAATCATCACATTGTGGGGTTGATTTACTAAAGCTGGAGAGTGCAAAAACCGGTGGAGCTGTGTACACTAGCCAATCAGCTTCTAACCTCAGCTTGTTCAATCAAGCTTTGACCATAAGACCTTGAAGCTGATTGGTTTCTGTGTGGAGCTGCACCAAATTTTGCACTTTCAAGCTTTAGTAAATCAACCCCTAAATGTCTAGAAGATCTTTTCAGCAGAATTTGTCAGTGGATTACTTTAAAGAGAGCACATTGAGAGACGTTATATATCTGTTTAAAGTGGAATTATACATAGACCATTTTATTGATCACGGATAATTGCACGGCACCTGGCACTTTTTTGTAGAGTTTTATGAAATATTTAATTATCCATATTTATTTGCACAGCACTTTTTTTTTAATTTATATTAGGAGTTTATCATCTTGGTATATTGCACAGCTTAGGATTCATTATATGGGTTTATTTATACCAACCTCATGCAACCCAGTTATATATGTTTTGGCTTGGGGATGGATTATTCTCATTGATTTTACACATACATATCCCACAATTCAAGGTTTAGAGGGTACATGTACATTTTTTACACATATTTCATCCATTTTATTTTTATTTAAATATTTTTTTCCATTCTTTGAACTATACACTTATCTATCATGTTTGGAAGGCATTGGGCACCTATAGTCTGATCCTTGAATCTCAATACTTTAGGAGACCACATTTTACCGAACTTTATATTATATTTTTATTATATCCACCTTTTTGATTCCTGTGGAGATACATCATTACATCTAAGAGGGTTTTTTTCAGAATTTTCTTTGTGGTACCTATTAGAACACCTGACAGTAATTAACACAGAGCAGCGCCAATTTCCACCAATAATTTGCACGTTTAGTATACGGATAGGCTAGGGTAGTATACAGATAGGCTATGGTAGTGTACGGATAGGCTAAAGTAGTATACGGATATGCTAGGGTAGTATATGAATAGGCTAGAGTAGTATATGGATAGGCTAGGGTAGTATACGGATAGGCTAGAGTAGTATATGCAAAGGCTAGGGTAGTATATGGATAGGCTAGAGGGTTCAGTAGCTTTACTGTGCTCCTATGCAGAATGTGTGATCTCAGCATTGTCCCTGCTGTCCCCTGATGTATCCCCACTGCTGTCCCCTTTAATCCTCCCCACCTCTTGATCTGCTGCGTGTGCCTTTGGTGCTGTCCCCTGTATGCCCTGTGTAGCTCCCAGGGGAAGTGTCTGGTGTCCTGGCTCTCTCCCCTCCTGTTCTAACTGCTGCTGGGATTGCACTGTCTGAAAACACACATACTAATTGCAGGCTAAGCTGTGGATGAAGTAACTTACCAGCAGGGGGATGATGGCGGTATTGTCCCGTCGGGAGAGCGCTCTGATTCCACAGAGTGCCCGCACAGTCGAGGCTGACAGTACAGAGGCCGAACATCAGGGGGGTGGGGGGATTGCTGTCCAACTTTGTCTCCAGTGATGCTCCCATGACATGCCATTGCCAGGATGCAGAGCGCCCTCGGGGGGGGGGGGGGGTTGCTGAGGGAGACACTCAGAGACTACTGACATGAGTGAGAGTGTTGATCCGTCGCCTCTGGGGCTCTGACACAGTCACACACTATGTATGGAGTAGGATCACCAGTGAGGAAGTAGGATCACAGATGGGGAGTAGGATCACCAGCTGCCGGGCGCCCTAGGCAGCAGTGCATCCTAGGCGGCTGCCTAGTCCGCCTAGTGGTGGCGCCGGCCCTGTACATACAGTATATGATACATATTTTCTATATACATTGCTGTTGGGTGTTCCATGCAGCTAGATTTGCATATCAAAGAAATCAAGAGCAAAGAAGAATTAGAGAATGACAGAGAAGAAAGTATGAGAAGGGTGGGAGAAAGAGAGAAATTAGTCTTTAAGATTAAAAGTGAAGAGCTCTCTTTATTGCGCACCAAAGTCAAAAAGGCACAAGGAGCTTTAAAATGGTAATAAACCAAAAAATATAATATATTGCAGCTTGCCAATCCTTAGATGTGATGACTGTTTTCTTTTTTTAGGCTTTTTTCCCCTCTGTTTTCACCTGGTGATCTGGAAGAATGAGCACAGGGGACGAGGGGGCACATTTGGACAGCAGCATTGTCAGTCTGGGGGAGGGGAGTGTTAGATGGACTAGTAGATGTAGATACACTAACAAATTGAAGCCAACCTCCAGCTCACACAGCTAGTTACGGCAACAGATTTTTTTTCTTTTGGGATAAAGGTTTTATATGAATAAATAAAGGCTGATGATTGTAAGCACCCCTGTTAGTGTTACATGGTTTGTTCTCAACACTCTCAGTGCTACATTTGCAGAAAAGCTTGAGAAACAACAGACTTACTGGCTGGATTACCAGGTACAAATAAAGGAAAGAAAGCCTAAAAAAATGAATGCAACCATCACATCAAATAATTAGTGAGGAAGAATATAATAAGTATTTGCTTTTAGGCTTAATGTCTCTTTAAAGTGAACCCAAAGAAATGGGATATGTAATAAAGCACCAGTGACATGACATAATGGGTCCTCCACATTACCTATAATCACATGACACTATGGAATTCAATTTGAGACAAACTCCCATGATCCGAAACCTGACTTCACCCCCTTCTGCTTCACTATTGATTGGAGAGGCAGTCATCATAGTGATAGGCCAATAAAATTCATGCAGATTCTCTTTAAGTTTATACAGTCAGAACATTGAGATTTTACATACAAAATATTAATTCAGAGCAATTGACCTGAAAGGGAACATTTTGTACCCACTAAATAAATAATAAATGTGCCATGGAATCTTGAGGAATCAGCAGTATATTGTAGAGCTGGTATACAATCAATATACAGTATAGTTTGTGTCATCCTTGCCATACTTGGAAAGAATCATAATAAGAATATTAATCTGCTCTGTTTTTTTTTCAGGATTTGACTGGAGTTTGCACTTTAAATGGGAACAACTCTCAGTGGAGCAAAAAGCTAAAAGATCAGATCCTACAGAGCCAATAAAGTGAGTCAGATATCTGGTATAAATTGTATAAAAGACTTATAATCTAAGACTTTGTGTGATTCTGAATGCCTAAAGCTGAATTCCAGGTGAATATAGAAAAAAATGAACACCATTTATTGCAGTTCTTTATTCATTAAGAAATTATATGTATTTAAAATGCAATTGATGGAAGTACCCACATTTGTCTGGATATCTGCCTTCTGCAAGCCCATTTTACAGCAGCACTCAGGGGTAAGGAGCCAATCAGACTGTATTGCATTTACATGTGCTGACATTAAGAGAGAAGTAGAGAGCTGAAATCATCTCCTGCTTCTCCTTCGCTGTCCAATCACAGGCTGATGGCAGGGAGCTGACTAAACTATATTGCCTAATGGTAAGGCTTCATGTACACTGGCAGCTCCTAAACTCCTAGGAGCTTTTGGTATTTTGTTGGCCAAAGCTCCTAAACTCAACTCCATAAAAGCCTGCCCAAGTACACATAGGCTTTTAGCAGGGTTTTGGAGCTGCCACATTTGACAAAAAAAAAACCCAGCTACTATACAGGTGATACTCGAAAAATTTGAATATCGTGCAAAAGTTAATTTATTTCAGTAATGCAACTTAAAAGGTGAAACTAATATATGAGATAGACTCATTACATGCAAAGCAAGATAGTTCAAGCTGTGATTTGTCATAATTGTGATGATTATGGCTTACAGCTCATGAAAACCCCAAATCCACAATCTCAGAAAATTAGAATATTACATGCAATCAATAAAACAAGGATTATGCATAGAACAATATCAGACCTCTGAAAAGTATAAGCATGCATATGTACTCAGTACTTGGTTTGGGCCTCTTTTGCAGCAATTACTGCCTCAATGCGGCGTGGCATGGAAGCTATCAGCCTGTGGCACTGCTGAGGTGTTATGGAAGACCAGGATGCTTCAATAGCGGCCTTCAGCTCTTCTGCATTGTTGGGTCTCATATCTCTCATCTTTCTCTTGGCAATGCCCCATAGACTCTCTATGGGGTTCAGGTCAGGCGAGTTTGCTGGCCAATCAAGCACAGTAATCCCACGGTCATTGGACCAGGTTTTGGTGTTTTTGGCAGTGTGGGCAGGTGCCAAGTCCTGCTGGAAAATGAAGTCTGTATCCCCATAGAGATCGTCTGCGGAAGGAAGCATGAAGTGCTCTAAAATCTCCTGGTAGACGGCTGCATTGACCCTGGACTTAATGAAGCACAGTGGACCAACACCAGCAGATGACATGGCTCCCCAAATCGACACAGACTGTGGAAACTTCACACTGGACTTCAAGCATCTTGCAGTGTGTGCCTCTCCATTCTTCCCCCATACTGGGTCCTTGGTTTCCAAATGAGATGCAAAATTTGCTCTCATCAAAAAAAAGGACTTTGGACCACTGAGTTACAAACCAGGTCTGTTTTTCTTTAGCCCAGGTAAGACGCTACTGACGTTTGTTGTTCAGGAGCTGCTTGACAAGAGGAATACCACATTTGAAGCCCATGTCGAGGATCTGTCTGTGTGTGGTGGCTCTTGATGCACTGACTCCAGCCTCAATCCACTCCTTGTGAAAGTCCCCAACACCTTTGAATGGCCTTTTCCTAACAATCCTCTCCAGGCTGCGGTCATCCCTGCTGCTTGTGCACCTTTTCCCTTCCACATAACTTTCTATTAATGTGCTTTGATGCAGCACTTTGGGAACATCCAACTTCTTTTGCAATAACCTTTTGAGGCTTTCCCTCCTTATGGAGGGTGTCAATTATGGTTTTCTGCACAACTGTCAGGTCAGCAGTCTTTCCCATGATTGTGATTCCTACTGAACCAGACTGAGAGACCATTTAAAGGCTAAGGAACCCTTTGCAGGTGTTGTGGCTTAATTAGATGATTAGAGTGGGACACTTTAAGCCTAGAATATTGCACCTTTTCACAATATTCTAATTTTCTGAGATTGTGGATTTGGGGTTTTCATGAGCTGTAAGCCATAATTATCACAATTATGACAAATCACGGCTTGACATATCTTGCTTTGCATGTAATGAGTCTCTCTCATATATTCGTTTCACCTTTTAAGTTGCATTACTGAAATAAATTAACTTTTGCACGATATTCAAATTTTTCGAGTATCACCTGTAGATGCACAGTAAATCAGTGTATTTACTATGTATTCAGACTGTGTTTCCATGGAGTTCAGATTTAAAAACCCTACAGAAAGTGTAATTGCATGGCTATAAGACAAAACGCCAGATAGGTTTCAAGGTAACGAAAAAGATGCAACTGGGCAGTGCAGGGTGATGCTTAGAATGTCTCAGGTTTTCTCCCAGTTGACTTTTCTTTCCGACTTGAATGACTGATGCAACTTCTTTCCCTTAAATCACAGGACTCCTGTCATAGCTGGAGGTCTATTCGTAATCGACAAATCCTGGTTTATTCACTTGGGGAAATATGACACGGCCATGGACATCTGGGGAGGAGAGAATTTTGGTAAGAAAATAGTGAAATCTTAAGAACACAGAAATAAATCTGCGTTCAGGAATAGTATATACTGGTAATGAGTATATAGAAAAAAAAAAAAAGGTGCCTAGAGTGAAATATATAGAAAAGGAAAGGAATGGTGCTGCCTTTTTGACCGATATAAAGTGCATAAAAAACTAATATAAAAATTCTATAATCTAAAAGTATAAAATAGAATGATCTCATAGATAGTGCAAGAAAATATTATGTAAACGAATTCCATAAGTGCACAAAAATTATTATTAAATCCAAACAAAGTGCTAAATGTTTATACTTCGTGTGGAAAGTGCAATGTGCTATGACATGCCAATTTTGGCATGTCAGGGGGTCACCTTCCCTTAAAGCGGAAGTTTCACTTTTGGGTGGAACTCCGCTTTAAGGTAGCATAGAATTTAATCACCTCCAGCATTGTGGGGAGCATATCTGGATAATGCCATAATCAAAATTATCTTCATTACTGAATGGACTGTAGAGATATATATATATATATATAGACTATATGACTATCCGATGATTTTTGGACCTTTGTTTTGTCTCTTAAAGGGGAACACACATGCACTTTATGTTCAATATACACACATGAATTTGAGATGTTTTATGAATTATAGTATTAGTTATATAGCACATTGCACTTTATACGTGAAGTATAAACATTGAGCACTTTATTTGGATTTAATAATAATTTGTGTGCACTTATGGAATTCGTATACTTAATATTTTCTTGCCCTATCTATGAGATTATTTTATTTTTTATATTAGTTTTTTATGCACTTTACATTGGCCACAAAGGCAGCGCCATTCCTTTCCTTTTCTATACAATAATGAAATCTTATCCATCAAACCTAATTAATGCATTGTATGTCAATTATTTCTAGCCTACTTCTATTACTTATTATTGTGGATTATCAAATATAACTATTGTTTGTATTGTTATCGCAATGTTGATGTTATAAATAAAAAGTGAATGCTGTGACCGTAGAACTCCTTTAATTTTTAGTGGAACTTAGGATTCTTAGGAACCACAAGTCAATCTGCAGAGTGACACTTAAAGAGAGCCTGTGGTGATTATAGCTGTCTGTTGGTGTACAGTATAGTGTAGACACCTCCAGGTACCTACTTGCATCCTTATTTAATTATTATAGGAACATGGTACTCTGAAATGGTGAATCACTCTACAAGGGCAACATTGATCAAAGCTGTCATGGTCAGACTCTGGCCAACTCCTTTCCTGATCCCAATAACCTAAACACTATTCCTAAACCTAACCTAACTCGAATCCTAAACCCCAGCATCAATTTAACCCTCATCCTTAAACCCCAACCAGCCATGAACCTTACCTCATTGCAGTTCCCAGCCATCAAGCTAACAACCCTAAACTGCAACCTTCAGCCTAAACCTAAACTCTCATCCTAAACCCCAACTATCTACCTAACCCTCATCCTAAACCCCAACCATCAACCTAACTCTCATCTTTAACTCCAACCTTCAACCTAACCCTCATCCTAAACCCTATCCATAAACCTAACCGTCATCCTAAGCCCCGACCATTAATGTAACCTTCATCTATAACCTACACCTTCATCCCAACCTTCATCCTAAACCCCGACCATCAATCTAACCCTCATCATAAACCCTAACTATTAACCTAAGCCTCATCCTTAATCCTGACCATCAACCTAACCTCATCCTAAACCATAACCATCAATCTATTCTTCATCCTTAGCCCCAACCATCAACCTAACCCTCATCCTTAACTCCAACCATTACCCTAACCCTTATCCTTAGCCCCAACCATCAACCTAACCCTCATCCTTAGACCCAACCATAAACCCAACCCTCATCCCACACACTAGTTCTGTGGCAGAATTGCAAAACAAAATTACATTTTAAGGTGTATACAAAGTGCAAAAAAAAGAATGAAAAAAAAAACCACTTGATGGTAATATATAGTAATGTTCCTGTAGGAGCATATTTTAAGGCAACATCTAAAATATGAGGCCAGTTTTTGGGTACTATATAGCATGAAGGACATAAGGAAACTTAGAGAGTGTTTAGAGGTATGTATCTATATTATAAAAACAGATGAGAGATCTCATTCATAATAAAAGGCTATAAAAAAAACAGATTGTTTGGAAAAAAAACATGGCTTAGAAGTGATTAAAGTGAACGCAAACTACCCATTCTATAAGCGCTATTGCACATCCATATAATCAGAGATGTATATTTTTGAACTGAGCGCTGATAACAAGCTGGAAGGTCCCTCTCCTCTTTCGACTGAAGGATGTGGCGCCCATAGTTGCCAAAGAGAATGTCAAATTTTGATTTGTCTGACCACAGAACAGTTTTCACTTTGTAACAGACTATTTTAACCACTTGCTTACTGGGCACTTAAACCTCCTTCCTGCCCAGGCCAATTTTCAGCTTTCAGCACTGCCACTCTTTGAATGACAATTGTGCGGTCATGCAACACTGTACCAAAATGAAATTTTTATCATTTTTTTCACACAAATAGTGCTTTCGTTTGGTGGTAATTAATCACTGGTGGGTTTTTCATTTTTTGCTAAAAAAAAAACAAATAAAAATGACCGAAAAAAGTTTTCAGTTTCATAGTTTGTTATAAAATTTAGAAAACTGGTAATTTTCCTCCTTCATTGATGTGCGCTGATGAGGATACACTGATGGGCACTGCTAGGCTGCACTGATAAACAGTGATAGGCTGAAATGATGGGCACTAATAGGTGGCACTGGTGAACACTGATGAGATGGCATTGGTGGGCACTGATAGGTGGCACGGAGAGGTGGCACTGATGAGCAGCACTGAAAGTTGGCACTGAAGGGCATTGATAGGTGACACTGATGGGCACTGGTAGGTGACACTGATAGGCAGCACTGATAGGTGGCACTGATGATAAGGCACTGATTGTCAGCAATGATGGGCACTGATAGGTGGCATCGGTGGGCATTTATAGGTAGCACTGGTGGGCACTGATAGGCGGCACTGATATGCACTGGTAGGTGGCACTAGTGGGCACTGGCAGGTGGCACTGATGGGCACTGCATAGCAGCAGTGGCTCTCTGCGTATGGGACCAATGTTCCTCTGACAGAAGCCGGTAATCTGCTTTTTTTTTTCTCTTCACGCTGTCAGAGTGAGGGGAAAAAAAAGATAATTACGATCTTCTGTTTACATCAGGTGATCAGCTGTCATTGGCTGACAGCTGATCACGTGGTAATGGGCAGGGATCGGCCCCTTACTCCAATCTATAATCAACCGAGTCTCATTGACTCGCTGATCACAGAGTGAGTCGAGGCTGCACATTCTTGTGAGGACGTAGCCATCTTTCGGCTCTAGCATAGGCGGGAGGTGGTTAATAAGCTGTGGCCCAGAGAAGACGGCGTTGTTTCTGGATTCAGATATGGCTTCTTCTTTGCATTTTTGGATGACACGGCAAACTGTGTTCACAGACAGTGATTTCTGGAAGTATTTCTGTGCCCATGCAGTGATGTCCATCATAGAATCATGTCTGATTTTAATGCAGTGCTGTCTGAGGGCCCGAAGATCATGGGTATCCAATATTGCGTTTCGGCCTTGTCCCATGTGCACAGATTTCTTCAGATTCTCAGAATCTTTTGATGATACTATGTACTGTAGATTATATATTTTAAGTGTTTGCAGTCTTACATTCATGAACATTATTCTGAAATTGTTTGACAATTTGTAGACGCAGCTTTTCACAGATTACTGAACCTCTGCCTATCTTTACTTCTGAGACACTGGGGGGGGGGGGGGGGGGTATT
>BLSH010514868.1:1331673-1360703 GCA_018402905.1 Glandirana rugosa
CGCCCCCCCCCCCCCCGAAAAAAGAAAAACACCGGCCGCCACTGATCAGACCCATTGCACATGTAAATTTTGTTCAAACTAAACTGTGGCAATACGTTTTTAACCAATACCACACCCTCACCACCTTGCTCTGGTGTTGCTTCATTAAACCCATGAACACTTTCATACCTTCCACTGTTAGCATTGACAAACTGCATTAACCACTTTAAGACCGAGCCTCTTTTTTGGGTTTGGTGTTTACAAGTTAAAACCAGGTTTTTTTGCTATAAAATTACTTAGAACCCCCAAACATTATATTTTTTTTTCTAACACCGTAGAGAATAAAATGGCGGTCGTTGCAAAACTTTATGTCACACCGTATCTACACAGCGATCTTACAAGTGCGATTTTTTTTTTAAAAATTCAGTTTTTTTGAATTAAAAAATAAGACAACAGTAAAGTTAGCCCAATTTTTTTCCATATTGTGAAAGATAATGTTATGCCGAGTAAATTGATACCCAACATGTCATGCTTTAAAATTGCACTCGCTCGCGAAATGGTGACAAACTTTGCAACTTAAAAATCTCCATTGGCGACATTTAAAAATGTCTGCAGGTAACCAGTTTTGAGTTACAGAGAAGATCTAGTGCTGAAATTATTGCTCTTACTCTAACGATCGCGTGGTTTGAACACCGTTCTCATATGCGGACAGGACTTACGTATGCGTTCGCTTCTGCGTGCGAGCTTGCAAGGACGGGGCGCTTTAAATTGTTTTTTTTTTAATTATTTATTTTACTTTTTATTTTTTATTTTTACACTGTCCTTTTTTTTTTTTAAAAAAAAAAGATCACTTTTATTCCTATTACAAGAAATGTAAGCATTCCTTGCAATAGATAAAAGCATGCCAGGACCTCTTAAATATGAGATCTGGGGTCAAAAAGAACTCAAATCTCATATTTATACTTAAATGCAATGAAAAAAAATGGTAGTGAAAAAAAAAGTCCCCCTTAAGAGCTATGGGCAGAAGTGACTTGTGACGCCGCTTCCTTCCTGCAATGCTATGGAGTCGAGTAGGTGGCATCTTCCGCTCATTTGGCTTCCAGTGCAGTGGGGGGGGGGGGGGGTGGGGTGGACCCGACCGTCTCTGCTGCTACCAGCAAGTCCGGTAAGCAGCAGAGATGGCGGGAAAACGGCGGGAGGGGGGGCACCTCTCCTGCCGCTGATAAAAGTGATTTTGCAGCGAATCCGCCGCTGAGACCACTTTTATCTGACGCGGAGTTGCCGGCTGAAAAAAAAAATACTGGGGTTATGGTAGCTGTCTGCTACCATAACAACGGTATTCTACTGAAAAGAGCACACCGTTACATGATGACGCTGGTCCAGAAGTGGTTAACCCATTATTACCATGAGTATTTTTAAACATTTCAATTTTAGCATTTAACATATTGTTACCAGGTTCAAGTACCCTCTTGTCCATCAGAGCAACACCACAGTTTTCCCGGGCAACCTCCGGCTCCAACACACAGAGCTCCCTGGGGGTTTCTAGGGACACCTCTGCAGCCTCTGTGACCCTGCGGTCACAGTTGCTAGGGGGAGACAGCACATCTTCAACCATATTCATAGCAACCTTTTTATCTTTAGCAAGTTGCCCTAACTCATTAGCAACCGGACCATCAACTTTAGCCAACACAAAAGTATTAGTTTCACACATCTCATTGTCATCTTCAATTTTAACACATGCCTCCCCACTGGACAGGGCACTGCAGCGAGGCAAGTCCTTTTCCTCATAGACAGTGGATCTCCCATTTCAGGTCACTTTTACTCCAGTGTGCACAGTCACATAGTCAGTCTTTTGCATGATTTTACTAGCAACAGTCTTACCCATCAGTGTAACAGGTGTTGCCATGTTCATTTGAGTACGTTGTCTCTCCTCTGCCTAGCTTTTACTGTACAACTCTCCCTGGTGGCCAAAGGATGAGACTACAACAGGCATCTCTGGCTGTTTAGCACCCCCTGCAGACACAACAGGAATTTACTCTCTGTTGCCAGGGGTTACTGCAAACATTTTTAAACAGGAATCTGGGTCTGCAGACAAAGATGTTTGCCCAGCAACATTATCTCCAGCCATATTCCACAACCTGGGACAAGAAAAGATGCCATGCCCCAGCTGTCCACATTTCAGACATATTACATTTCTACACATATCATTAGTGGGCGCTGCTCCACAGCTCCTCCTTCCAGTTGACACTTAATATCCTGCTGCTACGGGAGATGGTACTCTCCCAGCTGCACTTTACTGGCTCTCCCAAACATGATGACTTCTCTTTCCATAAAGCTGTGTTACTTTAAGCTTGCCACAATCCTGTAGGCAACACTTTTCTAACCCGCTCTGCAGACTTGACATCACAGCCATTGCTATGGGCAACCATACTTCTCTCCAACTTCTGGTAAGCCTGTTGCTCTCTCTGGGCACTCAAAACAGGCTCTCCAAACACAGATGCTGACCTTTGTCTGGCCATGTCACTTTGTACTGTAGGCTGTGACAAAGGACAATTGGAGACAGCGTGCCCTCACTCACTGCACCGCAAACAGCGTTCCGGCCTCAGATTCTTAACAGGGATTCCAACACTGCATCCTCTTTCAAGCTGAGGACTCTGCACATTTATAGCTGGCCTACTCGCACCAGCATTTCCAGGGGCAACAGTATGCACTTCCCCTTTAACTAGGTTTGGTGCAGCAAAAAAAGTTGGCAATACTCTCCGACGGGCTCAAACCTTGCTTCATAAAAGTAGCACTAAAGGAGTACTATCTCTTTAAAGCAAGTTCCTTTTCACTTCATGCAGGCTCTCCTCACCTGCACACACAGATTGTGCTGTCTCATGCACACAAACGCAGTTCATATAGTAGAACTTACTTTTTGCAGGGATCTCCAGTTCTGCCCGCATCCTCCACCACTTGTGACGTTTGGGGTTATATAGCTCAAGCGTAGCACCTGCAAGTGAGTACAGTCCACACCAAATATTTCCATTTCAGGGTTAGTTGGCCCACTTTTATTTAAAGTAAAGTTCAAACAAAGTTCCAGAAAAACCTTGCAGAGGTTTTTTCACCATCAACACTAAAAAACAGTAAATCAAGCCTCCTGGCTTACCCATGCAACATTGCCACTGTGGCCTTTGTCCCTTGTCTGTCTCCCACAGACCATTTTCTCACCATCACTCTTTGCATAACTAGCAAACCCCTCGCTGTTCTGACACTCGGGCTTCGGTCCCAGTGCACACATGCACACTCTGGCTTCTCCCTTGCATGCTTGGACTCCTCCGGAGGGTGGAGCCCAGAACCATGGTAAGGTGTCTACAAAAAGGCCAGCACACACCTGACTAATTAGTGTGCTGGCAGTTCTGAAAATCTGGACCCAGGACTGGAGACTTCATCCCACCAGGAGTGCTAAGAAATCTCTGGGCTCCCGGTCCCAAAACATATTTTTCTAAACCATAAGGAAACTGAAAAGTCAGTTTCCTCCTAATTAAGCAAAGCCCCTGGAGTCCCCCAACCTGCCTGGTTGAGAATCCTGTGCCAACATCACCCTCGTGGGGTACCATACTGCCACAATATATATATATGTGTTGTGGGGGGTTAGCTCAATGGGGATTACCTTCCCTGGGAAAAAGGCAGTCCAAATGGCAGGTTTTCTTAAAAGCTGACTTGTAGCCAGTTTTATTTTAAAAGGTTGCATGAAAATCAAACAAACAAAACAGAAAATAAATCCGTGCCATCCAGACTCTTACTAAACATTTGCAGTTTTCCTGAGTGGTGAAGGGCTTTTCCCAGTCACCCACAAAACAAAGACAATGCAAACCTTTTGTTTCAGTCATAAAGCAAACTTCAGTTCAGCAGCTCTCTTAAGTGTGATGGATCCTGAGTCCCAGTCCAGAACAAACTTTTGCTCTACTCCTGTTTATACCACCTGTTGGTGGACACAAGTGGTCCGCAAAATCTGGTCCAGAACCAACCCTGCCAAGGTGGCTGGTAAAACCCGGACTCCACCGGCAAACGTTTCCTGCAAATGAACGCATGCGAGGTGAAACATAACGTCCATCGATCACCTCACCTTTCATAATATCACAATATATGTAAATATATATATATATATATATATATATATATAAAACATATCTCCCCTAATAAAGATGATAGTGTAATAAACGCATATAAATAATCTTCAATGTTCACATATATATATATATATATCCAGTTAGTGATAAAAAAGGTGAGCCTTAGGAAGTCATGTGTCTAGTTATATATCATAATATTATATAATATATATTTGAAAATTCATCAATCCTGATGGTCAAATCTCATTTATTGAGGCCCTAAATTGCCAGGACAGTACAGATACCCCCAAAATAACCGATTTTTGGAAAGTAGACACCCCAAGATATTTAGTGAGGCATGGTGGCGTTTTTTTTGCTACTGTTACCAGAGCAATATGACTGGTGCGGCGGTGATCAGGGACACTGACTGGTGGCAATATGTTAAGAAGAAAAAAAATTATATATATATATATCTACAGTATCTCACAAAAGTGAGTACACCCCTCATATTTTTGTAAATATTTGTTTTTTTTATAATCAGTTTTTATTAAGTTTTCACAGGATCCAGAATATAACAGTACAGTAAGAAAGGATGACAATACATAGAATAAAATCCGTAACACAAATAAAGAGCACAAAGTAAAATAAAATAAATAAGGGTGTCTGACCCCTTCTACAATACTGTGGGGCCTAGGGTAAGAAAGACCAACAATACATCTTAATATAAATGCAAAGGAATATAACAGTAGATCCCTGGGCAGGTCCGAAAAGATGAACCTCTACAAGGGCAGGCCTCCCGAACCCACCCCCCCACCCCCATGCCATCAGCAAGTTGGGCGATAGAGGGGAGGAAGAGGCGGATCCGGGCCGCCGTGCCCAATACACAACTCCCCCAGACCGTTACCGGGCTCACGGAGGAGATAGGCCAACTCCGACCCTGCGTCAGGGTCAACCCATAACCTTTCCCTTCTTCTATGATATGAAGGGTGAGACCCCCAAAGGGGAAAAGGAAAAAAAAAGGGGGGTAAAGAGAGATGGAGAGAAGGCATGGCAGGGTCATTGATTATCGCTAGAGAACATCAATAAATGACAGCAGGAGCCACCCCAGGGAGGCAAAAGCCCTCTCATGGGGCTCATGGGTCCACATGGGATGCACTCAAAGGGGCTTATCAAGTGGATACCGTATCTTGACCACTCAGGGGGATCTCATGTGCATAATATTGCCAACCAGCCCAGGTATCTTTGAACATGTCGTACTTATCCTTGGCCCTGGCAATCCCTCGCTCCGACTCCATAATAGCGTCTACCTCCCTTCTCCACTCCTGAAGGTGTCGGGCATCTGGTTTGCTTCCAATACCTCGGTATGAGAGCCTTAGCAGCATTTAGCAGGTGAGGTATCACACTGCGTTTGTACATTTTGGAGGAGGCTGGCTTACCGTGGAACAGGAAGTGCAATGGGGAACACTCAATGTTCCGCAGTCAACTTACGGACCCATGGGGTAATGGCCTCCCAAAATTCCTTGATCATGGGACACGTCTACCAGATGTGGAGAAACAAAACCCCGGTGGCAACACCCTCTCCAGCACCTCTTATCAATGTTCTGAAACATCTGGGCCAACCTAGTCAGTGTTCTGTATCACCTGGCCAGGACTTTAAATGAAGTTTCCTGAGTCCGGGAGGACAGTGAGGACACATGGGTGAATCTAATCAGCCGTTGTATCTGAGATGGCGTAAGTTCTATTCCCAGCTCCCTTTCCCACTCTCTAATGTAGTAATGTGCCCCCGTGGCCAGGGAACCCAAAATGAGCCTGTACATCTGCGACAGCAGATGCCCAGGCTCCACCAGTTTTTCACAGAGGGATTCAAAATCGGTTGAGAATTGTACGGTCTTAGCCCCGGTCTTAATGACCGAAAGAAGCTAACCAGTTGCCCATGCCTCCAGGCCGCAAAGAGAATAGTCCCCAGCTGTGCCCGGAGGGATGATAATGGCAGCGCCCTCCCCTCGGGAGCAAACCTTGCGCATTGGCCCTTCCCGTCTGAGCCCCAGGAGCCAAGAGAGCCCCTCTCCTCACCCGGAGGGAACCATGGGTATCCAACCAGTAGCGCAAGGGGCAAGGTAGGGGGAGCAACTGGCCATCCCTATTCAGTTTGTCCCAAGTGGATAATCTGGCCATGGTCAAGGGGGAAGTCCAATCCGACAGCCCTCTCGAAGGTTGAGGTATCCAAGGGGCGCCTGCTAGGTCTCTACCCACCATAGTCTTCTCCAGGTTGACCCAGATCCTTGTCTTACCATCATGGTTCCAGTTTAAAATCTGGACCATAGCCATGGCCCTATAATAGATGGCCACATCAGGAAGGCCAAGCCCACCGCATTGCTTAGTTCTCCTCAAGAGATCATAAGCCAGACGGGGATGCTTATTTTGCCAGACAAATTGTTGGAAGCAACCTCCGGAAGAAGACCCGAGGCAGGGAGATAGGAACTGTGTAGAGGAGATAGATTATACGGGGCAGGATGGTCATCTTAGGTGCACTAATGCACCCGAACCAAGTCAGAGGGATGTCTTTCCAGGACTGGAGGTCTTTCTCTATGGCAGTCAGCAGCTTACCAAAGTTAAGGTCGTAAAGCATCCTCCGATCGGGGGAGATATGTGTACCCAGGTATGGGAGAAAGCCCTTACATCACCAAAAGGGGAAGGCCTGGCCCAGGGACTTCGCTAAAGAAACAGGGACATTGATCAGCAGGAGCTCGGACTTGTCAAAGTTAATCTTGTTGTTCGACATTAATCCAAACTCTCGAACCTCACCCATCATCAAGACCGGCAGCGTAACCAAAGGGTTAGAAATATAAAACAACAGGTCGTCTGCATATGCAGACACCTTGTGCTCCAGGGAACCAATCTCCATCCCCTTAATGTCAGGGTTGGCCCTCACCCGGCATAGGAAGGGTTCAAGCACCAGGGCAAAAAGCATTGGTGACAGGGGACACCCCTGTCTAGTTCCGTTCCGGATAGGCAAGGTGTCTGATAGCACCCCGTTCACCCGGACTCTCGCCGAGTTGTCAGCGTACAACGAGCCAACCCATCCCAGCATGTGGTCTCCCAGCCCCATCTCCTGAAGCACAGCCAACAAATAGGGCCAGTGGACCCTATCAAAGTCTTTCTTGGCGTCCTTCGAGATAACCACGAGGCCATGAGACGGGCCAATGCAGGATATGGAGAGCCCTGATGGTGTTGTCTCAGGCCTCGCGACCCATCATGAAGCCCGTCTGGTCTGGGTGGATCAGGGATGTCACATGTTCCTGCAGGCGAAAGGGCAATAACTTAGCCAGAAGTTTAGTGTCTGCGTTCAGCAAGGAGATGGGGCGGTAGCTAGCGCACAACTGGGGGTTATTACTGGGCTTGGGCAAGACTGCGATTTGTGCCACCAGGGCTTCAGGCGGCAGGGATGAGGAGTGACCAAGGGAATTGAAGTACTCGTACAGCGGGTTTTCGAGCAGCAGGAGAAAAGCTTTATAATAGGCATTGGAAAAGCCGTCCGTGCCCGGACATTTCCCAGCTGGGAGGGCTGCCACCGCTGCACGAAGTTCATCCACCGTGAAAGGACCCTTCAAGTCCTCCAGTACTTTAGAGGGAAGAGAAGGGAACCCCAAGCCCCTCACATAGTCCCTCAGAACCTGGGACTCCACCTGTGGGTCCGCCGCCGGCCGTGGTGTGAGGAGGTTATATAAGGTCTCGTAGTAGCACCTAAACTTCGACGCTATGTCCCGACAGTCAACCAAGGTAGTGCCCCGAGCTGCCCCCAGATTATGGACGTGCCTCAATGTCTGTTGCCTCTTTAGCTGTCTTGCCACCAGCCTGCCACACTTATTACCTTGCTCATAGAAACGATGCGCATAAAATCGCATTTTATCTCTCGCCTTACGGTCTAAGCATTGGACAAGTTCCGCTCGCAGGTCTGTCAACCGAGCCACTTCATCAGGGGAGAAGGTCGTCTTGTGGCTAGTCTCAAGGTCATGAATGCGGTCCAGAAGCCCCGTTAGTTCCATTTGCTTTTCCTTCTAAAGGCGGGATCCCTGAGAGATCAACTCTCCCCGAATCACCGCCTTGTGACCTTCCCACACTGCGCTATGGGACACGTCGCCCGGCTGGTTAAGATCGAAGTAGGTAATCAGGGACCTCGTTACAACCTCCCTGGCCTCAGTGTCGTCCAACAGAGATTCATTCAATCTCCAGGACCGAGCCCCCTGACGTGTGGCGGATCCGCTCAAACGCAGAGAAACCAGTCTGATATTGTGATATACCCTATCGAGGCGTCTGACACAGCGCTAAGATGGTATTGGTCTATAATGAACAAGTCCAAGTGGGAGTAAATGTTGTGTGTCTTAGAGTAATAGCTGTAGTCCTTAACAGTCGGGTTCCGGACACGCCAGATATCTAACAAATGAAGGGAACGTAGCGAACGCTTAATGGGCTCTGAGGCTAAACACCGACCTCCCTGAGGATGTATCCAGGTCAGGGTTCAGGGGGAGGTTGAAGTCACCCCCCAACACAAGCACTTCCTCCCTAATTTCCTCAATCTTTTTAAGAATGGATGAGACAAACTTAGTAGTGCGTAGATTGGGAGCGTAGACGTTAAAAAATCGTATACAACTGTCCCTCAATCAGACCCTTAACTATCAAGTAACGACCCTCAGGGTCTGGAATACTATTAACCAGAGAAAATGAGCAGGATTTCCTGACTGCTATACTGACTCCTCTAGCCTTTGGGATTGGGGAGGGGCTATGGTACCACTGACTGAACATGGCCTGAGGCATACAAGGGGTAGACTTAGCAGTAAAATGCGTCTCTTGTAAAAAGAGGACATCCGGAGTCCTATGGCGCAGCTCCTGCCAAAGCCTACCCCTCTTAGCAGGGCTACATAGGCCCCTGACATTGTAGGACATTAAGATTAGAGACCCGGGCATGGTGGCAACATGAAAGTGTTAATAATATCAAGGTGAGAAACACCTGATCCCCTGAGTGCGACCCAGACCCACGTGGAGCCATATCTGCTGAGGATCCCGTCTCTCCATCTCCCGTCCCCACCACCTGTTAGATGAGTAGCACCGACCCCCTTGTGGAAAATAGGAGTCCTGAAGAGAAAAAAAGGGAAACATAAAGAAACAAAAACACACAAAAACAGTAATAAAGAAACCAGAAAAATAACACATACAACACATCCCCCCACCCTTGGTGGGTCAATTCTAACCACCTGGGGATTGCCAGTGGGAGGAGAAAGGGCCCCCCCACCCCCCGGGCAAGTCCCCGGTGCACTGTGAATCCACAGTTTAACACTCCCCATGCTGTGGGGGTACCTACTGGGGGGTAATTGACTGTCCGCCAGGGAGCAACCGACTCCGGCCACCCAGGCTAGGTAGGAAAAAGGATAGTGATCAAACATTTAACTTATTGGCAACACAACTATTATTGAGTCTGGTAAAGTTGACATTCCCCCCCCCCCCCAGCTCCTTACGATGATCTGAAGGGTCGGGGGGGAATGCCACAGTCCATCAACAGGACCCTGGTGTTAGGGCCCGTCTCGCAGAGAAACCGCAAAATCCAAATGTGGGGGCATTCCCTTTCTCAGGTAACCAGACCTGGGAGAAAGAAACAGAAACCAGGCTGGAAGCTTGATTTCAGGGACCGGTAGAAAGGGGTATGGAACATGTGGGAGGAACCCAGTCTCGCCAGGGTGAACAACCATGGGCTCAATCACCTCCAATCAGTTAGGCAGCAGTCTTGCTGCAATTACGTCTCCTCTGCCGCTTCCTCCGACGAGAGGAGGCCTGGGCCGAGGACCAACTGTCCTGCCGTTGAGGTAGGGGGACAGGGCAGTGCAGCCTCCAGTCCGAAAAGTCTGCTGGTGGGAGGTCCAGTGTCTCCAAGAAGGGCTGTAAGTCATCCTTATTGTGGAGTGATGCTGATCTCCCATCCCTCGTTGCAGTGAGGCGGAATGGGAATCCCCAACGGTATGTCGCTCCCGCCGAGCGCAAGGCCTCCAGCAATGGACTCACAGCCCTGCGCTGCATCAAGGTTCGCCTGGATAAATCAGGGAACAAAGCAATCTGTGCTCCATCAAAGTCAATTGAAGGAGAGCTCCGTGTGGCCCTCATGATGGCCTCCTTCAGGGGGTATCTTAGCAGTTTGCAGATAACATCCCGCGGCTTGTCCACATCCTGTGGGGGGGCATGAGGGCACGGTGGACCCTCTCTATCTCTATATCCTCCAGAGCCGCAGGCCCCAGGATTTGGCGAAAAAGGCCGGTTACTGAGGGGAGCAGGTCCACTGAGCGCGTAGCTTCTGGGAGCCCGTCGATACGAATGTTTTGGCGCCTGCTCCTGTTCTCCTGGTCATCCAATTGGTCAAGGAGGGCATTAATGGCTGTGCTGTGTTGCTGGGAAGTGTCCCGAAGCGATGACAGGGTGTGCATAATGTCCTCCTGGCTACCCTCCAAGGCCTCCACCTGATGTCCAATGGCCACCGTCTCCTCCCTGAGCTCATCCACTGCCTTTTTGCAGGAGAGTTCGACTGCTGCGATCAGCCGCTGGATGTCATCCTTCGTCGGGATGGCCTTGATGTGATCCCGGAGGTCCCAGTCTCCCTCCAACCCATCCAGCCCCAAGGCGTGGAAGGCAAGCCCCGAAGAACGTGTGAACCTGGTCGGACACCTGTGGCGTGGCAGAGGGTCCAGGGGACTCACCGCCTGGGAGCTGAGGAGACCATGATGGCGTGGCTGTGGCCTTGTCCGCCACCATCTTGGTGGTAGACCGCGTGGACGGGGTCTGCTGGCCGAAGAAGGAGTGGCGTCCCCTGGTCATAGCCCGGCCACCGCTCGGAGGTTAAGAGGTAGTGCGACGTCGGGCAGGCATCTGAGGGTATCGGAGCCGAGGATGCTGAGGTGTGCCAATGTTTGCAGGCCCGGGATAGTTGGAGCTCACCACCTGTGCGTCTTCACTCCATGACGGCCAGGCCACGCCCCCCATTTTTGTAAATATTTTATTATATATTTTCATTTTCACAACACTGAAGAAATTACATTTTGCTACAAGGTAAAGTAATGATTGTACGGCTTGTATAACAGTGTAAATTTGCTCTCCCCTTCAAAAATAACTCAACACACAGCCATTAATGTTCAAACCGCTGGCAACAAAAGTGAGTACACTCTTAAGTGAAAATGTCCGAATTGGGCCCTATTAGCCATTTTCCCTCCCCGGTGTCATGTGACTCGTTAGTGTTACAGGATCTCAGGGGTGAATGGGGAGAAGGTGTGTTAAATTTGCTGGTATCGCTCTCACTCTCTCATACTGGTCACTGAAAGTACAATATGGCACCTCATGGCAAATAACTCTCTGGGGATCTGAAAAAAAATAATTGTTGCTCTACATAAAGATTGCCTAGGCCAGGGATACGCAATTAGCGGACCTCCCATCATGCCTTTGCCTCTGGGTGTCATGCTTGTGGCTGTCAGTCTTGCTATGCCTCATGGGACTTGTAGTTCTGCAACATCTGGAGGTCCGCTAATTGCATATCCCTGGCCTAGGCTATAAGAAGATTGCCAAGACCCTGAAATTGAGCTGCAGCACAGTGACCAAGACCATACAGTGTTCAACAGGACAGGTTCCACTCAGAACAAGCCTCGCCATGGTGGACCAAAGATGTTGAGTGCACGTGCTAAGCGTCATATCCCGAGGTTGTCTTTGGGAAATAGATGTATGGGTGCTGCCAGCATTGCTTCAGAGGTTGAAGTGGTGGGGAGTCGGCCTGTCAGTGATCAGACCATACACCGCACACTGCATCAAATTGGTCTGCATGGCTGTCATCCCAGAAGGAAGCCTCTTCTAAAGATGATGCACAAGAAAGCTTGCAGCTTGCTGAAGACAAGCAGACTAAGGACATTGATTACTGGAACCATGTCCTGTGGCCTTTTGAGACAAACGTATTTGGTTCAGATGGTGTCAAGTGTGTGTGGCGCCAACCAGGTGAGGAGTACAAAGACAAGTGTGTCTTGCCTACAGTCAAGCATGGTGGTGGGAGTGTCATGGTCTGGGGCTGCATGAGTGCTGCTGGCACTGGGGAGTTGCAGTTCATTGAGGGAACCATGAATGCCAACATGTACTGTGACATACTGAAGCAGAGCATGATCCCTTCCCTTCGGAGACTGGTGGAATGGTGGAATCTTTGCCAGCCACTTTGGTAGGGCTGATCCTGGGCCAGATTTTGTGGTCCACCAGTGTCCACTAACAGGTGGTATAAATTACCAGGAAGAGAGCAAAGAATTGTACTGTCCTGAAACTCGGAAGCCATTCAGCCTGAGAGAGCTAACACTTTGAAAGTTTATTGGACTAAGACAAAAGGTTTGAACAATTTATGTTTTGTGGGTGTCTGGGAGAAGCCCTGCACCACTCAGATAGGAATGCTGAATGTTTAGTTAGAGCCTGGATGGCAAGGATTTGTTTTCTGTTTTGTTTATTTTGAATGCAACCTTTTAACAATAAACCTGGCAGCGAACAAGATTTTTAAGAACCTGACGTGTGAACGGCCTTTATCTCAGGGAAGGCGATCCCCACAAGAGCTAATCCCTCACATGTGGTGGACTTGGCGTACATCTTCCTAAACAAAATGGAGGAGGTGGTAAAAGCCCTATTGCAGGCCAATGCAGCCCAGCGGGAGACGCATCGCCAGTTCGCGGAGGCCCTGCTGGAGTTAAAGAAGGGGACCGCAGCTCCTCTGCCGGTGGAACAAAGAGAGCTATGAACCAGCTATTACCTGCAAAAGATACCTGCGGATGATGTTGAAGCATACCTCACAACTTTTGAGAGAGTCACTGTGTGGGAAGGATGGCAAAAAGAACAATAGGACAGTTTTGACAGGAGAACCCCAAAAGGCCTATTTTGATTTGGACTCAGATAAAGCCCATGAATATGAGACACTAAAAGCCGAGATACTCACACGGCTGGGTGTCACCATCACGGTCCAGGCTCAACGGGTGCGTCATTGGTCCTATCATACAGACAAACCACCCCGCTCCCAGATGTTCAATCTGTTCCATCTCACTAGGAAGTGGCTGCAGCCAGAGACATTGCCAGGCTTTCAGATTGTAGAGCGTGTGGTCATGGACCGCTATTTGCTTGCGCTCCCTCCTACTTTGAGGAAATTGACGTGCCTTTTGAGAGAATTGGCATGGATCTGGTGGGACCATAAGTAAAATCTACCCGGGGCCACCAGCACATACTGGTAATACTGGACTATGCCACACGGAATCTGGAAGCCATCCCCTTACGTAATACCTCATCTAAGGCTATCGCCAAAGAGCTTGTTCAGGTATTTAGTCATGTGGGGATTCCAAAAGAGTTATTAACGGATCAGGGCACTCAATTTATGTCCAGAGTCACTAATGAATTGTGTAAGTTATACAAAATCTTCTATCTCCATACCTCTGTCTACCACCCCCAAACTGATGGTCTTGTGGAGAAATTTAACAAAACGCTCAAAAGTATGTTGAAGAAGGTGGTAGACAAAATGGGAGAAATTGGGATTTTTTGCTGCCATATCTCATGTTTGCCATACGGGAGGTACCTCGGGCGTCTACAGGCTATTCCCCATTTGAACTCCTGTATGGTAGACACCCCAGGGGATTGCTTGATATCGCAAAAGTAACGTGGAAGGGAGAGTCCACACCTTATAGAAGCATCATTGAGCATATCTCATTGATGCAGGATTGAATCGCGGCTGTCCTGCCCCTTGCATGAGAGCATATGGAGCAAGCCCGGGAAGCCCAGAGAAGGGTTTATAATCGGGGTCCAAGACCCAGACTTTCAACCCTGGGGACAGAGTGCTGGTGCTAGTTCCCACAGTTGAAAGCAAATTCCTAGCGAATTGGCAGGGTCCCTTTGAAATTAGGGAAAGCGCAGGGGAAGTCATGTACAAAGTTTTCCAGCCAGGGAAAATGAAACCAGAGCAAATATATCATGTTAATCTCTTGAAACCATGGAAGGACAGAGAGACTTTACTGGCAGTTACAACTACTCAAAAGGACAGGGTCCCCATGACACCTGACGTTCCTATAACTGAATCCTTGTTGGTGGCTCAACAAAAGGACTTTAAAGAGTTTGTGAGTAAACATTAAGATTTTTTCTCTCCCCTACCCGGACTGACCACAGTCATACAGCATGACATGACAATTACGGAAACCAGGTGTCTGCTTAAATGTAAAGCCCTACAGAATACCTGAGGCCGTTGCAAATGAAATAAAAACCATGTTAGAGTTGGACATGATAGAGGAGTCCCGCAGAAAGCCATTGTTTACAACTGACATGTGATCAGTGTGATTGGTAACAGTGATCACATGGTACCAGGGCCACACACAGCAGCCTGGTACAATTATCTGTGCTCCTGCCTGGCCATATTATAATAGGCAATGCGGGAGATGTTTAAAGGTGAACTCCAGCCTTACCTTATGTTATGTACAGGGTCCTCTCCTGTGCTGAACTTACTCTGATGTTACTGCACACAGTGAGCTTCTCACAGTGTGTATTAGAAGTTGCAGCAAGTCAACTACCTCATTTACTGGCAGGAGGATGTCCAGCATTATCTCTTTTCTCCCTAGCCTTACCATACCTCCCAACTTTTTCAGATGGGAATGAGGGACACCTATTAGTAAAACTATGTAGTCATAGGACACACCCCCTACCACACCCCCTTAAAGGAGTAGTATACAAAAAAAACCCACAAGTGCTTTTTTTACCACTACTATTCCTTTATGCTGGCTTTTGAAATTTACAAATGCAGCAATTTAGAAATTGGATGAAAGGTTTTGTTACCTATGGCAGTCTGCAAACAAACAAAGTCAGCCTATGAATGCCCACTCATTCAGAATGACCCCACTGGTACTTCTGACCCCTTGCCCTGCCAAGTGCTCTCATAGCAAGTCACTTGCTATGGGGGCACTTGTGTGTGCTTGCTCCCAAGCCGAATGCGGCCCCACTCCCTCCTTACTGGCCGTGATGGCCAATGGCTTCTGCCGCTGTATCTGAGCCAGTGAGGAGGGAGAGAGCCAATAGAGACTCTGTTTTCATGTGCTAGATCGAGATCGGGCTCAGGTAAGTATACGGGGGGAAGCTGCTTGCAGAAGATTTTTTACCTGAATGCTTTAAAGTAAATAAAAAATATTCTGTCTTTAGAAAACTTTAAAGCAGCTCTGCATGCATACCCAGCCCACATGAAAAAAGTAAAAAAACACGTTTTCTTGTTAAAACATTATGTTGGTACAGATGGTTGAGAAAACTAAAATACAACTTTTCTTTTGAGGCTCTTTCTCCTGACGTGGCTCTGCTCCCTAGCCCACCTGCAGAGGTTGGAAGGATGGGGAGAAGATATTATTATGCAGAGATTGGATGGCAGGTGTTATGTGTGACACAGTGGAGCAAGTGTTCTGCCATCTTCCCATATCCCGCCATAATTAATTTCTGAGAGAGTGAACAGCAGGTGCATGCCTAATGAAGAAACACTCATTTACATTCCTACATCCAGATCTCATGCAAAGTTTTCCTGCGTGTGTCGGTGAGGCTACACCGCCTTTCACCGTTTAACATATGCTACACGTTGTCAATATTTCTTCAGAAATATTACACTTTGTCTTAAAACCTAATTATAGTCTCACACTTTTTTCTCTGTTTAGTCCTGTACTGCTCTGTCTTATAAGTTTGAATTTGTTTTTGCTTGGCAATACCTTAAAATACCTTGTTCTCTTAGCAGAAATGAGATTCTATCTTCTAACTCCAGTACCCTTTCCTTGCAGAGCTGAGTAACAGTCACGCCCTTCACCTTAAGTGTCCTACACTGACTTGTAGTGCAGAAGTAGAGAGGAGACATGTATGACCAGATCTGCTAGGCTTCACTCACCCAGGCAATTAGCATACCCTGCGAATAACAGCTGTAAAAACCACCAATTTTGCATGATAGAAGCCAAGGTGCCTGCACAGGGATTCAGATAGAGAGGCCTTTCTCAACCAGGGTTCTTTGAAATGCTTGGGTTCCTCCAGAGGTTGTTAGGGTTGCTTGAGTAAAAAGCAGTAATGGATTGATCTCCTATCTGATGGTTTCTGAATAGTTCTGGAACCAAACCCACTCAACAGAACCAGCAGCAAGGGAGCTTCTCCAAAGATCTTCTCCTCTTGTTTCCCAGGTGCGTTACTGCTGACACCAGTGACCATGGGGGCACTACACTGACCAAAATTCTATTGAACAACTAACCATCAGTGTAAGTGGGCTTGTCTCTAGTGCATGACACTTCTAGTGTGGAGTGGATTATGAACAGTGAGCTGTAGATCTGATCATTTTAGCTGGGGTTCCCTGAGACCTATTTCAAGGGTTGCTCCATAGCAAAGGGGTTGAGAAAAGCATAGAGCATCCCAGGGGCTTTAAAACCAAAGCTTCTCTTATGCACATGCAATTAGCTTTTGTGCCAAAATACCTTATATATCTCTTTATTGGCTCATCACTGTAGTTAGCAAGCAAATAAAAAAATAATGAGGCTCGGGAGGGGCAGGTCAAAGTCCACATCCAAGGAGCTGGACATTATTTTCAAGTCAGGGTGTGTTGGGTTTCAGGGTTCATGGGGTACTCTTGGCCCTTACTCAAAAACTAGACATAATCTATTGAAACAGCCTTGCTGTTACTGATGGCATGAGAAACTTCCATTCTGTTGGGAAATTAGGACTCACTCCAGTTCCCTCACAAAGGCATTGATCATGTTATTTTCTCTGCCAGAGTAGACGTTTGCCTTAATGATGAGCCACAGTTCCACAATCAGACTTTGCCAGTTGGGATTGATAATATTTAGAAGGCTGGGATAAAATGAATTGCCGTCCATTACCTTTCTAGATAGAAAGTGTTATTAGCGAGCATCACAAAATAATGTCTCCATTTTTGATGGACAGGGTTGGGTTCTTAGCTTGTATGCATCTCATCAGTGCTGGAATCTGACGATCATTACCCATCCCCAGAGCAGCCTGTTTCAGCAAGTTTCTTTTATCAGTGAAGTGAATCCTTTGTAAATTCCTTTGAAGAATCTACTGTAGTGTAAATTATACTGTTTCCTGTGCCCTCTAGTGGATTCCACATAGGGATATACAGTATCTCACAAAAGTGAGTACACCCCTCACATTTTTCATGTGACAACATGGAAGAAATGACACTTTGCTACAAAGTAGTGAGTGTACAGCTTGTATAACAGTGTAAATTTGCTGTTTCCTCAAAATAACTCAACACACAGCCATTCATGTCTAAACCGCTGGCAACAAAAGTGAGTACACCCTAAGTGAAAATGTCTAAACTGCGCCCAATTAGCCATTTTCCCTCCCCGGTGTCATGTGACTCGTTAGTGTTACAAGGTCTCAGGTGTGAATGGGGAGCAGGTGTGTTAAATTTGGTGTTATTGCTCTCACTCTTACATACTGGTCACTGCAAGTTCAACATGACAAAGATCTCTCTGAGGATCTGAAAAAATGTATTTTTGCTCTACATGAAGATGGCCTAGGCTATAAGAAGATTGCCAAGAACCTGAAACTGAGCTTCAGCCCAGTGGTCAAGACCATACGGTGATTTAACAGGACAGGTTCCACTCAGAACAGGCCTCGACATGGTCGACCAAAGAAGTTGAGTGCACATGCTCAGTGTCATATCCAGAGGTTTTCTTTGGGAAATTAACGTATGAGTGCTGCCAGCATTGCTGCAGAGGTTGAAGGGGTGGGGGTCAGCCTGTCATTGCTCAGATGCCTCACACTGCATCAAATTGGAATGCATGGCTGTCATCCCAGAAGGAAGCATCTTCTAAAGATGATGCATGATGTTTGTGGAAGACAAGCAGACTAAGGACAAGGATTACTGGAACCATGTCCTGTGGTCTGATGAGACCAAGATAAACATATTTTTTTCAGATGGTGTCGATCATGTCTGGCGGCAAACAGGTGAGGAGTACAAAGGCCAGTGTGTCTTGCCTACAGTCAAGCATGGTGGTGGGAGTGTCATGGTCTGGGGCTGCATGAGTGCTGCCGGCACTGGGGAGCTGCAGTTAATTGAGGGAACCATGAATGCCAACATGTACTGGGACATACTGAAGCAGAGCATGATCCCCTCCCTACGAAGACTGGGCTGCAGGCCAGTATTCCAACATGATAACAACCCCAAACACACCTCTGTGATGACCACTGCCTTGCTAAAGAAGCTGAGGGTAAAGGTGATGGATTGGCCAAGCATGTCTCCAGACCTAAACCTTATTTAGCATCTGTGGGGCATCCTCAAATGTAAGGTGGAGGAGCACAAGGTCTCTAACATCCACCAGCTCTGTGATGTTGTCATGGAAGAGGACTCCAGTGGCAACCTGTGAAGCTCTGGTGAACTTCATGCCCAAGAGGGTTAAGGCAGTGCTGGGAAATAATTGTGGCCACACAAAATATTGACAATTTGGGCACAATTTGGACATTTTCACTTGGGGTGTACTCACTTTTGTTGCCAGCGGTTTAAACAGTAACCACTACAGAGCCGCGCTATAGCCAAAAGACGGCTACAGCGCAGACCTGAATTTCCGGGAGGGCGTCCATGGACGTCCTCCCGTGCATGAGCTGCCTGCGCCACTGTCAATGAGACTCGGCTGATCACAGATCAGTGTAAGGGGCTGGTCCCAGCCCCTTACCACGTGATCAGCTGTTAGCCAATGACAGCTGATCATGGGATGTAAACAAGAGAACATGAATCAGCTGATAGCGTGAGGGGAAAAAAAAGTTGATCACAGGCTACAGAGAGAGGGACATAGGTCCCGCATATGGAGAGGCACTGCTGCTATGCAGTGCCCTCCAGTGCCGTCTACCAGTGCCCACCAGTGCCACCTACATGTGCACATAAGTGCCGCCTATCAGTGCCCACAAGTGCCACCTATCAGTGCCCACCAGTGCCACCTATCAATGCCCATCAGTGCTGCCAACCAGTAGCCATCAGTGTCTCATCATCAGTGCCACCTATCAGTGCTGTCTATCACTGTCACCTACCAGTTCCCATCAGTGCCACCCATCAGTGCCACCTATCAGTGCCACCAATCTGTGCCACCCACCCATGCCACCCATCTGTGCCACCCACCCATGCCACCCACCGGTGCCATCTCATCAGTGCCCAACAGTGCAACATCATCAGTGCCACCTATCAGTGCCACCTTATCAGTGCCCATCGGTGCAGCCTATCAGTGCCCATCAGTGTAACCTATCAGTGCCAATCAGTGCTGCCTCATTAGCGCACATCAATGAAGGAGAAAAATTACCTGTTTTCAAAATTTTATAACAAACTATGAAACTGTTTTTTTTCCTTGCTTTTTTTAATTTTTTAGCAAAAAATAAAAACCCAGCAGTGATTAAATACCACCAAAAGAAAGCTCTATTTGTGTGTAAAAAATGATAAAAATTTCATTTGGGTACAGTGTTACACGCCCTCGCAATTGTCATTCAAAGCACAGCAGCGCTGAAAGCTGAAAATTGGCCTGGGCAGGAGGGGGGTTTAAGTGCCCCGTAAGCAAGTGGTTAATGACTGTGTGTTCAGTTATTTTGAGGGGACAGCACATTTACACTGTTATACAAGCTGTACACTCACTACTTTACATTGTAGCAAAGTGTCATTTTTTGTTGTCACATGAAAAGATAGAATAAAATATTTACAAAAATGTGAGGGGTGTACTCACTTTTGTGAGATACTGTATGAGGGGGCATGGCAGGGACAGTGATACAATAGCGTGGCCTAAGTTCCACATTGAGGCTATCATTGGTGGGGTGGATTTCCCTTGTTGCGTTCCTTGACAACTTTTAGGCCTCATACACACGGACGTTTTTTACCGCCGCGTCTTTTGCAGCTCTCCATGTTATTCAATGGCCCCATAAAAATGCTGACGTTTTTCATCTGTAGATAGCATCGGCGTTAGTGAGCTGAAAGCAGAACCCACGGCCAGCACATTCCGAAGCTGCAGCGTTAGAGCGTTTTTGACGCTGAGCCGGCAAAAAGCTCACTAATGCGCATTAACGCCATAGCAATGTTAACCAGCCTTTTTAGCACTGGCGTTTTCAGGTTATAAAATAGCAGAGGAATTTTTTTTAAACAAAACGCGCATTAATGCCGACGCTCACTAACGCGCATTAACGCCGTTGCAAAACGCAGACGAAATTGATTTTTGCCTGACGTTGGTCCCGACGTTACAGCTTATTTTTTTAATACGCCCATGTGTATGGGTTCTCAAAAAAACATCTAGGTTTTGAAAACTTCCCACTTCATCCAAAGCAGAAACATCAGCTTCGGCATGGAGTTACAATTTATTTTCATCATTATCATTCTGGATTGTAAGGAGCTGCTAAAATATTTTATTCTGACTGTGAATCTGTTTGTGATTTCAAGGCTGTCTGTATTCTGCAATGACAACTTTGTCACAGAAAGCAAACATTACTGATAAGTGTTTTTCTGTTATCCTTCAGGAACACCAAACGCACGGCAGAGGTATGGATGGATGAATTCAAAAACCATTACTATGCAGCACGGCCGGCCGCCCAAGGGAGACCCTATGGAGAGTATGTATCTACAGAGCTGCCAGCCTCTTTTATAGAATAAAGAGTAAGACTCCTAAGTATTTATTCAGTAAGATGGTAAAAAGGACCTTCATGTTTTGTCTTTCAAATCAGACATTCAAATGTCTCCAGCTTTCTGTTACCATGGCACATCATTGCTCTTGTTACATCACCGTATTAAAAGTGATGTCATTTAAGGATTCACAGATGCTTCTGACCCCACCGCAATGTAAAAGATAAGACCCAAGTAACTTTGTAAGTTTAGCTGTCATTAGAAGCTCAATGGCCTAAAAAGACCCTGCCAATCTCTGAACAATCTTAATGAGAGTCTCTTGTAAGAAAATAGTTATTATACTCATGTTTCCAGGGGCCTGTGCCTCCTGCCTTCCTTCTGTTCCAGTGCTGCAGCCTTCATCTGCATTTAATGCAGCCTTCAACAAGCTGCACATTGTGGTTCCATTCTCTGAACCATAGGTCACTATAGGGCTCACCCAGAGTGTTGGAGGACACAAGCATCCTACAATTCCGGAAGTGTTGAATGCTGAATGGTCTTAAATAGAATGAACAGCTAGAACAAAGGGAAGGTATGAGACAGGGACCATCACTGAAACAAGCATATTACCTTCTCCAATGCAGGGGGTGAAATTTGTTGGTCTCCTAAAAGCATATCTAAACCCAGAAATAGAAATGTAATATATGGAAGTTTAAAAGATATGAACAAAGGAAGACATATTTGTAGAGACAGCATGACTCTCTCCAAAGATACAGCGGAAGAGTGAGTGTGGGCACCCTAGGACTTGAGGACTGGAAGTGTGATATTTGCAGTATCATCAAAATTAAAGAGAAAAAAGTCCATAGAAAACAAATGCAGCCACCGCATCTAAGGGTTGGTAAACTGCAATATAATACAGTTTTGTATATAAGTTTAGATATACTTTAATGGCCCCATCAGAAGGATCAGATTAAAATACTTCCTTATTAAACAAGAGCTCCAGCTACACAGCTAAATTCTAGGGATAAGCAAAAGTGATTTAACTGAAGGTGATTTTTCAAAAAAACTACAGATTTATCCATGAATTCAAATTGCTTAGATGACATTTGCTTCTATAAACAAAACCGCATGGCTTAGTTTTATAACAAAGCCACGTGATCACCATGTTGGTACTAACATAGATAGATGGCTTTGTTGATAAATGAAGTGACATAAAAACATGTTTTGCCCGTTTGTATGAAGGGTTAATGCTCCTTGATCCTCAATATCTAACACCATGTTCTTAACTAACAAGGTTACTTTTTTGTCACAAGCACATATAAGAGGGTGAAAGCCTTAGGGGACCGTTTAAAGGAGCAATCCTCGATCACACTGCACATGTAAGTTCTGCATATTAAACTGACATACAGAACTGTACAAGTGCCATACTGTCTATATAGGTACTTAGGGAATTTAATTACTGCCACCCAGCTGAGCCCACAAGCAGGTACAGGATAGTAAAATAAGCTTCATTAAAGCTCAGGAGCCATGTAAAGCCAATTTTACCATTAAAACCCCATAAAACCTTAATTTCTTCTTTACCATGGACTCCAATGGTTTTCGCCAAAAACGTTGGTGAAGGAAATATTCTGTTTCACGCAGCACAGTCAAAATGTATATGTGGACTGTTTTATCTGGCAAATTATCTGGCGATCTATGAACCCTCTGCAAGTTTGCCTTCATAATTTCCACAACATAAGACAATTGATAAATCAACATTGGATAGCCAACAGTCTGTATGGTTACACAGGTTAGTGGATAAAGACAACTGGAATTTCAGATTATGATGATGAATAAAATAGATATGGGGGACACCTGGCAATTGCCCTCAGCTACAGCACCTGTTGCCCCCCTGCTTCCTCTCCACCTCACCACACTAGCAATCTCCTGCCTAGCTACTTCTCAAGATTTCAAAGTGGTAACGCATAAAAGCAATGGTTGCAATGGTTACAAGTTACAAAATTAATGAGCAAGATTGGATACAAAGGGCCTGTAAAGTCTAATGCTAGCCATATACAGCTAGCTTTACATGTATTGAATGAGAGAAAACAAACAGATTTCTACATCCATGTTAATGGCATAAATGGAGGAATTTGCACTGCCAGCTAATGTGTTCAGGCAACCACAGCACCTTCGACTTCTTGAATACATGAACAGTGACTACATCTGATTGGATGAAGTCACTGCTTGGCCAACAACTTTTCTGCTTGGCCCCTATGATTTTTCAATTGACTGTAATTGAGCCAAGTGGTGCTGGCAAGGCCACCAACAGAATCATGAAGGGATTACCCGCGCTAGTTATAAATAATCATAATAAATAAACACAGATAAAGTGATAGCATTACATTAACAAAGTCCATACACAAAGTCCCACAGTAAAGGTGGATGTGTGTTTGGTGCCTAAATGCTAAGCATAAACAGTGCCATAGGCACGCTCAGACTGGGTGCCCCTAATGGATGTACACTCTCCCCTATTAGATGACTCACTATCTATAGTGCAGTCAAATGCATTTGTGGGGTGACCCCTGCTGATCTCTGTAGGTATCTGGCTCTTGAATTAATGACTCCTCATCAGAATGGTATGTATAAAAAAGTAGACCTCATTGCGCAATACTGTAAAAACACATGTATTTATTGATAAAAAACATAGATAAACTACTCACATTCTGAGGTGCCTAATCATCCTGGCACCCGGCGAGTGAGGCAGATGATTTTTTTAGGGAAAATCGTCCCTATTGTTGTCAGCCGTCTGCAGAACAGGCCTGGCGCGATTCCCTGGGTCAGATCATGGGCAGAAGTGTGGCAGAAGGCCACCAACAGCTCAATGTTTAACAGATTCAGTAAGAATTGGCCAAAATGTGATCACCCAAGTCCAACATTAACCTTAGAAGGAGAATAAGGAGATCTTCTTATTCTTGCCTAAATGGCTCTCATTTGGGCTGTATGCATGGGCAAAGCAAGATATTCACTTTTATGTCCTGTCCCCAGCAGCAAATATTAATTTTCCATTCACTTCACCCACTGCTTGTTTGCTACCAAAGTAAGGAGAGGAATCCCTGTTTAAGCTCTGTGTCACTCTACTCATCGCTTGCACAAGGCTGAGAACTCTCTCCCTACCCCCATTTGACAGCACTGGGCCAATCACAAAGCATCAGCACTGCCACATGTGAAGAAGGGGAGTGAATAACATGCTCCTCCATACTTGAAAGTACTGATCAAATTCCATTCTTGCAGTCAAATAACGCAAAAGAAATATGATGATTAAGAGGAGGTCAACAAAGTAAATTCATTATTTTTTCCTGAGTGGACTCTGTAGAACACCAGTTTCCTTAAGGCCCCTTTTCACACTGGAGTTCTGAACAGGTGCGTTTGTCAGTTTTTCAGGTTGTCCTGATTGGATGGAAAATGTATTTCTATGGACCAGCGGGTGTAAACGAATTTGTGTCCATTTACACCTGCCTACCTCCAATTCAATCTGGTCCTGTACAAAAAAAAAAAATGGAGGGGGATCCATACCCCCTCCATCTAGGTGGATCAGGTGAGAGGGCAGTCAGGTGTAAACAGAAAGGCGGCCCATTCACACCCAGCCCTAGATTGGCAGAGCAGGGTGTGTCCATGTCTGCTCAGCATAAATGGAGTGGACACAGACCCCTCATTGGCCCACTTTGATATGCTCAGCAGGGGATCAAGAAGGCCTTAAAGCAGACCTTGCAGTACAATGCAGATCTGCTTACATTGTCCTGGCCCCCTCCCTTTCAAAAATCCCCTTCTATTAGTAGGTGTAAAATGTACCTGTAAAGAAAAATGTAAGGGTTTATTTTGACCTCACCCCCATCTTCTGCCCATGATGCAACGTGCAAGTCCAACGATGCAGAAGATAAAAGCAAAGATATATATAAAAATCTAACTTTTTTTTTTTACAGGTACATTTTTAAAAAAATTAGATATAAATGAGGATGGTGCCCAGGCAATTTGAGTGACCTTGCATTTTACTGCAAGGCTCACTTTAAATTGCAGTACATGCATGATATAAACTTTGCTTCTTTTTTTCAATAGAAAAGGAAACAGTCAGAAAGCGCCTTTCCAGCATTTCTGATAATCCCAGTGTGCTGTAATTATCACTTTAGCAGCTCCTTATTGCAGTCTAATAAACCACTCTGTAACCCAATAACATACCTCCCAACTTTTTAGAGATATTTATTAGCAACTATATGTAGGCATAGGACACACTCCTGCCACACCCCCTTAAAGGAGAATTATACACAACGATTATTAGTTAAACCCACAAGTGATTTATTTTACCACTACTATTCTTTTATATTGGCTTTTGAAGTTTACAAATGCAGAAACGTATTAATTGGGTGGAAGATTTAGCATTGGGAAACACTTTTTGAAGGATACATAGTGCATTTTATATGCAACTATATAGATCAGACCAAAATGAGGGACAAATGAAGAGGAATGAGGGACAGAGGGACATTGCTCCAAATGAGGGACAGTCCCTCCAAATCATGGACAGTTGGGAGGTATGCAATGATTGTCTTCAGTGCCGCCAGTCTACAATACAACTTTCTTATATCAAGACCCTTGTGTCCATCTCTACTGCATTTTATTGAAAAAAAAACAAATTGCAAGGATTTTAGCAAACAACATTGCTTCTTACTGCCTTCTGTTTTGTACATACTAAAAAACACCAATGCACTAGCATCTTGAACTGAGTGGTGAGTGGAAGGAGCTGCCTTCTTTAACCACATGATCAGTCCCACTCTTGTAATAGAAATGCTGCACCCCCAACTCCACCCTAGATGTATTACCAGGATACCAGCAAAGATCAAAGTTCAATTGCATCGTATTTTATAGAGCATTGTGCTCACTCCCAGGAAAGGAGTGAGCTTCTGAAATGTACTGTATATTTTTGAGAGGGAGAGTTGTGGACTTTGACCTTGATTCATGTTACACCCCAAGTATGGATGTAACATGGCACATGGTCCAAAAGGTGGAGTTGGCATTTAAAAGTCTCTGGATTGTATTTACTGAAATATGGATTGAAGCTTTACTTTAAAGGTATAGTCCACCTTTGGGAACATGTTTAATTTTACACCCACAATTAGGGTGTAACATGAAACATGGTCACATTCACGAGCCACCCACCCTCAAATTTCCTTCTGGAGCATTCTGTTGGTTGAATGTAGCATAGTTGTGCATGGCTCTGCCCCCCACAGTCATGTCAACTGAAAGGGAAGGCTACAAGTTCCATCAGCCACTGTGGCACTGCACTTGTAGCATAATATTTACTTCACCTGGCCACATAACAGAAGGTCCATCTGTATAGACCTGGGGCTTGGATATAAAAACAATGCAGGAGTCTGTACATTGCACTCACAACACACCAAACACGATTATAATGCTCTGCAGGCTTCAATGCAAACATGTAAAAAATGCACATTTTTTTTAACGTGGGTGAATTTAATACATTTTTGCAAAAGGTCAGACTTTGCCTTTAAGCAATAGCTCTCGGATTTATGCTGTTATATTGTTTTATGTCCATTCCATATCCCATAGTGCATTGTTGTACTTTATTCGCTCCAAGGTATTGGCGTGTGCTTCTAGTCATCAGCGTGGTATGAAACGAAGACAAACAGCTCCCATTTACCGTATTACATGATTTAATTGTGCAAATTGCTCCCAGGTAATAGAATAAAGCTAGAGAGCCCATATTCATAAATTAGACGGCAAGGCCAATTATCTGTGAATTACATCGCTGGTAAAAGTATTTGGAATGTTGCAAACAATCAGGTTGTAACCCACTTACAGCTGATGTCTACATTAGATTTAATGGACTGTGTTCATTAAGCTTCACACAGTTGAGCAGAGCTTAAAATACTTCATAATAACTTCTGACGGGGAACAAAAATACCACCCTTAGTTCCTGTTGTTGGTGTTCAAGAATTCAATGGCACTAAAAGGATACAAATTATGCTTATATATATGTTAACCAAAATGTATTTATTTCAAACAGAATAAAATCTTTGCACTAATTTAGCTAAAAGGGTCAGTCTGTCCAAAGTCAGTTATTGGGTTCTTATACGCTAAATATGCCAAGTGTTTGTGGACACCTGACCATCAAACCTATATGACCTTGTTGGGCATCCTAATCCACAAACACAGTCATTAATATGTAGTTGCCCACCCCCTTTGCCGCTATAACAGCTTCCACTCTTTAGAAGGGAAGGCTTTCCACAAGATTTTGGAGCATGTCTGAGGGAAATTTTGCCCATGAAGTCATGAAATTATTCTTAATTAGAAACAACTGAACTCAGTAATCTGGAGGCATGTCCACATACTTTTGACCATATAGTAGGTGTGATGGTTAGGTGTCCACAAACTTTTGGCCATTTAGTGTATGCACACTAACCCCAGTTCAGTGAATCAAACCTTATTGAACCCACTTGCCCTTTGTACAAGTTATTGGCAAGGGAGGCGCCCATGTGTCTCTTGAGACCTTCACTCAAAATTTAAAGTATCGCTTGACCTCCTCCTTCCCTCTCCCCTAACACAATTTAATTTTTTGGGGGGAGCAAGTACTTTTTTTGACAGCACGGTACATGCCCCCACTTCCTCAATTCTCACCAAGGCAAGAAAGATGTCTACTTCGCTGTTTCCCCCTGCAGCCTCCTGGGGCACGCCGCATGTCTTATAATGGACCAGTTCAAAAGCGCTCCTGTGCCTCATGCATGCACAGTGGAGAGCTAGCTGTGAGACATCAGGAAGTCACAAGCAACTCCTAAATCCAAAATAGTGGTTCCTAGTGAAGAAACAACTGTAGAGAGGAAAGCACTGGACTCCATGGATGGCAAATATTTGTGTTTAAAAGTCAGCAGCTACAGTATTGAAGATGCTGACCATTCTTTTTTTTTAAACCAGAGTGAAGTTCCTATTTAAGATATGTTTAATGTGCTTTAAATAGCTCCTAGTTCCTAAGAGAATTGTTTTCTTAACAGGACAGAAGATCATGTTTCATAGCCAGGAGTTATGCAGCGACCCTCAGGTGATTGGACACTGGCAAACAAAGCTGCAAGGGAAGCTCTAGCATAACCCCTCCAACTTCCAGCAAGCCTGTTTTTTGTTAATGTCCTTAGTAACATATGTTTTCTCTCTGCTCTTAGAGAAGCAAACCTTTTTCTTGTTATTTTATTTTTTCCTTTGCTATTTATTGCATCAACAAGTCCACAAGCTATTCATAGCCACTGCGACTTTCACCTTGCAGCTTGCTGGATCAGTTGACTCAATTGCTGCGCCTTGGGGGACTGTAACCTGGACCACACCTGGAAGAAGATGTTGGGATGGCCTGTAACAGTACTTTGAATCCTGAGTTTGTCACTTACCTAGGCACATAGTGCAACATGTTATTCGCAGGGTGCTATACAGGTCCAGGGCCATTGTCCATCTGCCGTTGGACCTCTGTGCCTTTACACCCCTTACAGGTTACACACACTGGGAGACAAAGACCTGGATGGGACTTCCTCAGCTGATGGGTCTGTGTAGCCCTATTTGGCTGAACTCCAGTCCCTGTGAGGTTAATATGGAGCATTGGGCTGCACCTCTTTTGGTCACAGCTCGTGAAGGAAGTAAACAGACACTGCACTGAACTTTTGAATTTGGCATAATTTTTTCCCCCTTTATGTGTATGCCTCATAGAAGGCACAACCCCTTACTTTTCTGCAGTGCAGGTTGTGAGTACCCCTGATGTGATAAAACCTCACATGGCAGACCATACGCAGAAGGGGATTGAGTCAGTGGGACTTGCCAGCTCTCATTCAGCTAATGTGGACTGTGCAGTCTGATATTCCTGACCAGATTCTAATAGTCCTGACTAGTGTTGAGCGAACCCGGACTGTAACGTTCGGGTCCGTACCGAACTTTAGGGTGTCCGTGGCACGGACCCGGACCCGGACATTTCAAAAATCGTTCGGGTTCGGTCCGGGGTTCTGCTATTTTACTCCACGTGTTGAGAAGCTGCAGGGCAGCCAATCAACAAGCGTTTCACTGGTTTGCCCTTAGAAGCCATCACAGCCATGCCTACTAATGGCATGGCTGTGATTGGCCGGTGCATCATGTGACCCAGCCTCTTTATAAGCTGGAGTCACAGTGCTGCAGTCACATGCTCCTTGGGTTAGTATAGGGAAAGGTAGCTGACGGCGTGAGGGACAGATTTTAGCCATTTTAAGACCTGATCCTGCATCCTGAGATAGATTACTTTACTACTGCTGTCTGTGCTGTTGCTCTGAGGACAG
>BLSH010514868.1:1369412-1398091 GCA_018402905.1 Glandirana rugosa
CATGGAGGACACGGGTACATAGGACCACACACGACACGGGGACATGGAACTACACACGACACGGGCACATGGGGGACTACACGACACGGGAACATGGGGGATTACACGACACAGGGACATGGGACTACACACGACACGGGGACATGGGACTACACACGACACGGGGACATGGGACTACATACGACACGGGGACATGGGGGACTACGGGGGTACAGGGGCACAGCATACATCAGGGTACAGGGGCACAGCACACATCAGGGTACAGGGGCACAGCACACATCAGGGTACAGGGACACAGCACATTAGGGGGTACAAGGGCACAGCACATCAGGGGGTACACGGGCACAGCACACATCAAGGTACAGGGGCACAGCACACACCAGGATACATGGGCACAGGAGGTACATGGGCACAGCACACACCAGGGTATATGGGCACAGCACATCAGGGTACAGGGGCACAGTATACATCAAGGTACAGGGGCACAGCATACATCAGGGTACAGGGGCAAAGCACACATCAGGGTACAAGGGCATAGCATACATCTGGGTACATGGGCACAGCACAAATCAGGGTACAGGGGCACAGCACACATCAGGGTACAGGGGCACAGCACATCAGAGCACATCAGGGTACAGGGGCACAGCACATCAGGGTACGGGGGCACAACACATCAGGGTACAGGGTCACCATACATTAGGGGGTACAGGGGCACCACACATCAGAGTACAGGGGAACAGCATATCAGGGTACAGGGGCACCACACATCAGGGTACAGGGGCACCGCACATCAGGGTACAGGGGCACCGTACATCAGGGGGTACAGGGGAATAGCACATCAGGGCACAGCACACATCAAGGCACATCAGGGTACAGGGGCACCGCACATCAGGGTACAGGGGCACAGCATATCAAGGTACAGCCCACATCAGGGTACAGTGGCACTGCACATCAAGGGGTACAGCACATCAGGAGGCACCGCACATCAGGGGTTACAGGGGCACAGCGTTTCCAAGTGATTGTCTTCAAAAGCAGAGTAGCGCGGGAAGCATCTGTAATAAGTCCTCTCATGCCGCTCTGCTCCCCGGCGGCCCCTCCTCTCTTCTCGTCCATCCCAGGTGATGTCACAAGCAAATTGGGATGGACGAGAAGAGAGGAGGGGCCACCAGGAAGCAGCGCGACATGAGAGAGGACTTATTACAGGCGCTTCTCATGTTACTCTGCATGTAGGCTGAATGAATCTCAATTTACCCGTCCGGCATCAGCTGTTGGTGATTGATGGGTAGATCGATGTGGACCTGGGGACTTTGCTGCAGAACAAATTAGCTGGCCGCGAGGCCCCTGTGAGTGCGGGCCTTAGGCGACCGCCTAATTTGCCTAATTAGAGAGCTTCCTCTGTGAATGAACTACTGCTGGGGAAACAGTCGGTCCAGGTCTTTTCAGACAGAGTCCATAGGACAGTGTCATGTCTGCAGAGGATTGGAGTATTTGGGCCTGATCCTGGACATGACCCTGTCCAAGCTTTCTCCCCCCCCTTCAGACCCTACTGTCCTGGAGATGCCCCACCATTCACGCTTGCATGAGGGTCTTGGGACTGATGATAGCTTCCTTTGAGGTGGTATTGATTACCCAATTTCACTCCTAAAGTAATGAAAACTCAACATTCTAGTTGTGTGGGACAGCAGTCTCTGGGCCACTCCATAATCCAGTCTAACCAGCAAAACCAGGCTTGCCCTAGTGTGCTGGATTTCCAGTCTGACTCTGGAACTGGGGAAGATTTTTCTCTTGATATCTCAGAGGGTGCTCACAATGAACACCAGCCTTTTAGTCCTGGTTGCCCTATTTTGCAGCCGATTGGGTCATTGGCAAAAGCCTAGCTTCTGATCAACATTCTGGTTTGTCCCTGCAATTCAGTTGTCCCTGCAACACTAGACCTCTGGACAGTAAGGTTATCTGACCCAGATTCAGTCAGACATTGCCCTAGCTGTGGCCTACAACAACCATCAAGGGGGTACCAGATGTTCGCAGTACACATTATAGGCATGAAAAATTGGTAAATGGACTTTCTCAGTCCTCTGCATCTGGATCCAGTGGACCAAAGCAAAAGGGGAAGGGGACTCTAAGTGCAGTAATAAAAATACTTTATTGCCAACAAAGGGTTAAAAACACTTACGAGATGCCAGTGGTAAAAAGGCTCATCATAACATTGTCCAGCGGGTATTGTGGTCTTGGTAGGAGGATTTTACCACTGGCATCTCAGTTTTTAACCCTTTGTTGGCAATAAAGTATTTTTATTCCTGCACTTAGAGGCGCCTTCCCCTTTTGCTTTTGTCTCCCTCAGAGTTGCTGCTTCTCTATTGGAGTGCTGCCTAAGTGTTCCCAGACGTCCATCAGCCTTACCCCATAGGGGTCACACACTCTGGTTAGACGCAATTACTCATATGCGCCCTTCATCCTCCTATTCTGGAACCAGTGGACCAAAGCTTTCCATTCTAGATTAGAGGGGATGCCACATTCTGACCCTGTTCGCAGTACACATTATAGGCATGGAAAATTTGTAAATGGACTTTCTCAGTCCTTAGTATCTGGATCCATTGGACCAAAGCTTTCCATTTATTTATTGTGCTAATGAGGTCAGCTGGTCAACTCCTTCCTGTGTCATGACCTAAAGTATGTTCAGGAAGTAAGGCAGAAGTAATGGAGAAGTGTTTTCAAACAGTCACGAAGACAGTGAGGTGAGTGTGTGTGGAATAAATGGAAAGTTCTTTTATTTTTGCAAAAGAAGTACAATAATGCTATTATATTGGTATATGGAGGTGGTATAAAAAAAAAAAAAAAGAAGTGGAACAAATGTGAACTTAGCCTTTAAAGCTTGCACAAAGTTTTCTGGAGTTTAAGCCAGATTTTTTAGTTCTGCTTGGAATGTGACTAGAGATTGCTGGTATAAGAGGAGTGTCTGTCAATGTATCTGTCTCCCATATCATCATCATCCTCTGGACTGCATGTTGTTTTATATTAGCTTCACCTTGCTATTACAGCCCAGCACCACTCATTTTTCTCAGCACCAGCTCTGCTATGTCTGTCCCTATTCCTCTCCACAGCTCAGCATTCCACAGTCGTGTTGGAGCTGAGAGCAGAAAGTCATTCAAAAGCAGGAAAATCACTGCAATGCTGGTTCTCCTTGCTATTAGTAGTGTGTTTTTTTTTAATTCTGACAATTGTGCATGTGAAGAAGTGTACATTGAGCCTGACAAGAAGTTTGCCCTGGCAAAGAAAGGGAAATTGTCTGTTCCCATCACCACTTGCATACCCACTCCTTTTCATGAAGCAGTCTGTTAAAGGACTCATGGGGAATATAGCTCTGCCTGGAGCTCTAGTTAACTGGAAATGACGTAAGAAGCCGTATATATCCCTCTTCCTGGATCCCATGGTTGTATGATTTCTTCACCCTTATGATGATTTTACAGTGGCTGCGAAGATGACTTACTCTGAACAGGGACACACTAAGTAAGTTGTACTGTGGCAGATTGGCTGTGCAAACCACCGTCATTGTACGTCAGTCGTGCATGCATGAGTGTGCCCGCGGGTCAGCCGGACTCGATGCCCGCCGGTGACCCGTGATTGCCTCCTACAGAGCCAGAACGGGTATCCGCCGATGTAAACATGGCGGTTCCCCGTTTTGACAGGGGACATGTCACAGATCTACTGTTCCCTGTAATCGGTAACAGTTAAATCTGTCATGCCCCAGCCAGCCCAGCCCCAACACAGTTGGAACACAGTGAGGGAACACAGTTAACCCCTTGATCTCCCCCTAGAGTTTAACCCCTTCCCTGCCAATGACATTTATTCAGTAATCAATGGCTATTTAAAGCTCTGATCGCTGTATAAATGTCATTGGGTGGAAAAAAGAGTCAAAAGTGTCCGATCTGTCCGCTGCAATATCGCAGTCCCGATAAAAATCACAGATCACTGCCATTGCTGGTAAAAAAAAAAAACAATAAAAGCACCATAAATCTAATCCCATAGATTGTAGATGCGATAACTTTTGCGCGACCCAATCAATATACGCCTATTGCGATTTTTATTTACCAAAAATATGTAGAAGAATACATATCGGCCTAAACTGATGAAGACATTTTTTTATATATATATTTTTTGGATATGTATTATGAGAAAAAGTTAAAAAAAATGTTTTTGTTTTCAAAATTGTCGCACTTTTTTGTTTATAGCGCGAAAAATAAAAACCGCAGAGGTGATCAAATACCACCAAAAGAAAGCTCTATTTCTGGGGGAAAAAAGGATGTCAATTTAGTTTGGGCACAACGTCGCACGACCGTGCAATTGTTCGTTAAAGCGACGCAGTGCCGAATCGCAAGAAGTGCTCTGGTCAGGAAGGGGGTAAATCCTTCTGGGGCTCTATTTGTGTGAAAAAAATGATAAAAATCCATATGGGTACAGTGTTACATGACCACGCAATTGTCATTAAAAGTGTGACAGCACTGAAAGCTGAAAATCGGCCTGGGCTGTACAAAAATGCTCAAAAACGCCCGTACAAATGCCTGAAAAAACTCTCAAAGAAGTAGCGCTCAGGTGTGACTGTGGCCTAAGGCTTGATGTACACCAGGCCTACATTTACCGTGGGCGCGGAAAAATAGAAAACGCATGGCACGTTTTTGACACATTTTTTTACACATTATGATTGCTTATACCAATTAATTTAATTTTCCCACGGCCGGCGGTCAAAACATTTCTATCCTGGATGCCATTCTTCTGTGTTCAGGAGAGGGAGGTTGGCGCTCACCTAAACGCGGCAGCTCTTGAACTCTGCTAAAAGCATATGTGTACATTGACACATAGGTTTTTATGGAGTTGAGTTTAGGAGCTTTGGCAAAAAGAACACCAAAAGCTCCTAAACTCCAGTTCAAGAGCTGCCAGTGTAGGCTAGGGTACATGAAGCCTAAAGGATATTTTTGTAAAAAGTAAATTCCACCTAAGATAATAACATTGTAAAAAGATATTCTATTTTCATAAAAAAATTAGCAAGATGAAATTGGTAATTCTACACCGAAATTCATCTTGCTGCTTCATTTATTTAATCTCTAGCGAAGATCAGCTGTGATTGAGAACCTCAGGACAACACTGCGATGCCAAGATCTTCCAAAACATCCTTACAGCCGATTTATAAAAGTTAGGTGGAGCTAAGATGTATAGGGAGGTGGTGGTAAATTGACACTAGCATGTTGGCTTCAGTGGTTAGACCAGTGGTTGTCAACTTAAAAGGTATAATGTTCAACATACAGTATGTAATAGTAGACAGGACTTAAAAGACTGCAGGCATAGTAGAGAAAATGATTGTGTGGGTGTAAACTGGAGACCATCCTTTAGGTTAGGAGATATTACGCAGGAGATAATGAGAGACTAGAGACATATTACATGGAGCTAGTACAGATAACTGCTATTGTTCTTTCAAATTAATGCTCATGCTCCCACCACTGGGGTCCTAAAGAGGTGGCATTTTGCCTTCAGGTTCAAGGTTGGGCACCTTAGGTTTAGGCCCTTCCATAAAACTTAAATCATCATAAAATGACACTTGATCATTTCCAGCTTAACTTCCGTTTTCATTGCAACGTACTGGTGTTTCACCCTCTTTGCCTTCCTGCTACATTCCTCGCTGAACTAGAATCTTCTGCACTGATTATTAATGTCCCCACTGACCCCATTATCTCCTTCAAATGGTACGATGCAATATAGCTTTACTTCCAATTCTTCTTTTCTTCATCACATTGCAGGCAGCTGTGACAGCAGGATACTACCTTTGATAAATAATTCAGGTGTATTGAAGACACACTGTATTTGACTATATATGATCAATGACCCAATCTGATGCATTACACACATTTACAGAGACATGATATACGGTATATTGTATTGTATTGAAGTTGCACTCCGGAGTTAGGAGAGTCTTCAGGATTTAAAGTCAATATTCTCTGTGGATTTAGAAGAATATAAGATATAAAATGGCTTCAGTTATCCCCAGCTTGTATATTGCTAACAAGGTAACACTGGTTGCTACCTCTGTATTCTTTCCCATAATCACCTTCTACTGGAAAAGATTACAATCCTGCAGTAGGTTACGCAGTGGGGAAATTAATTATTTGATCCCTTCAGATTTTGTAAGTTTGCCCACTTACAAAGAAATGAAGGGTCTATAATTTTTATCATAGGTGCATTTTAAATGATAGAGCCAGAATATCAACCAAAAATCCAGAAAAAAAAAACATAAAACAAATGCTATAAATTGAGTTGCAGTTCAGTGAGTAAAATAAGTATTTGATCCCCAAGCTAAACATGAGTTAATACTTGGTGGAGAAAGCCTTGTTGGCAAGCACAGAGGTAAGATGTTTCTTGTAGTTGGTTATCAGGTTTGCACATCTCAGAAGGGATTTTGGTCCACTATTCTTTAAAAGATCTCTACATCCTTAAGGTTTCTTGGCTGTTGCTTGGCAATTTGAAGTTTCAGCTCCCTATATAAATTTTCTATAGGATTAAGGTCTGTAGACTGAATATGCCACTCCATGACCTCAATGTGCTTATTTTTGAGCCACTCCTTTGTTGCCTTGGCGGTATATTTTGGGTCAATGTCATGCTGGAAGATCCTTTCACAACATATCTTCAGTGTTCTGGCTGAGGGAACCAGGTTTTCATCCAAGATTTTACAATACATGGCCCCGTCTGTTTGGCCCCTCAATGCAGCAAAGTTGGCCTGTACCTTTAGCAGAGAAACCGCCCCAAAGCATAATGTTTCCACCTGTGTGCTTGACTGCATGGATTGTGTTCTTAGGGTCATAGTCAGCATTTTTATTCCTCCAAACACTGCGAGTTGAGTTAATGCCAAAGAGCTCAATTTTGGTCTCGTATGACCACGGCACATTCTCCCAATCCATTTCTGAACCATTTAGATTTTCATTAGCAAACTTCAGGCGGGCCTGTATGTGTGCCTTCTTGAGGAGGGGGACCTTGTGGGCACTGCAGGATTTCAATCCATGGCGTCGTATTACCTATGGTTTGTTTAGTGACTGTGGTCCCAACTGCCTAGAGATCATTCACCAGCTCCTACTGTGTAGTTCTGGGCTGATTCCTCACTTTTTTCATGACCATCCTTACCCCGAGACGAAATCTTGCATGGAGCTCCAGACCAAGTGTGATTGATGGTTATTTTGAATTTTTTTCCTTTTGCAAATAATCGCTACAACAGTTGTGCAGGTCTACAATCTTGTCACTGACGTCCTTTTACAGCTCTTTTGTCTTGGCCATGATGTTGAGGTTTGAATAGAAGAAAGTGATTCTGTGGACAGGCGTCTTTTATACACATAAGGAATTGTCATTAGGAGCACCTTAAATTGATGGGAATAATCTGTGTACCACATGAGCACATGCTGTAGCCAGTCTGTGGTTTATTTACAAAATAGATTTGCAGGTTAAAAACAAACAAAACAGAAAATAAGTCCTTGCCGTCCGGCGTTAAACTAAACAGTACAGTTTACTCACTATATGGTGTGGGGCTGGCCCCGACACCCAAAACATAAGCCAAAATGCAAACCTTGTCTTTTCAAAGTCCAAACAGACCCAGAGCTCCCTCAGGTCCCTCTCAGAGTTCCAGGTCAGAGCTCAAGTGAGATCTCTTCCTGATTATTTAAGCCACTTGCTGGTGGACTCCAGTGGACCACAAACTCCGGACCGGAACCAGCCCTGCCATGGTGGCTGGAAAAATCTGGGCCGGACTCTGTTTAATCCAGTCCAAATGAATGCATATGAGGTGACAGGTAGCATCCATCTACCACTTCACCTCGTATACCATCACATATCCTCCCCCTCTGCTCAAGCCCTTGCGGCTGAGCTACTGACCCAGCCATACAGTGGACCTGGGAGATGGCATCCGCATTGTTCTGGAGGCTTCTCGCCCAGTGTTCCACTGTGAACTTAAATGAATGTAGGGCCAGGAACCACCTAGTCACAACTATTTTTCTCCCTGTTGTCACACATCCACTTCAGGGGGACATGGTCAGTGACTAGCCTAAACAAACTTCTTAAAAGGTAGTACTTCAGCACCTCTAAGGCCCACTTGATAGCCAGGCAGTCCTTCTCCACAATGGCATTGTTCCTCTCATGCCTGTTAAGCTTCCTGCTTAAGTAGACAACTGGGTGCTCCTCACCGTGTCTGATCTGGGACAGAACAGCACCTAGTCCCACCTCAGAGGCGTTTGTCTGTACAACAAACTCCTTAGTGAAGTCTGCGGGGTCACGAGCATCGGCTGTACACAAAGGGCCTGCTTCAACTTCTGGAATGCCTTTGCGGTTTCAGGATTCCACTTAGCCATGCCTGACCCTCTCCCCTTCGTCAGATCGGTCAGAGGGACTGCACTGGTGGCAAAGTCGGGTATGAACCGCCTGTAATACCCTGTAATCCCCAGGAAGGCACAAACCTCTTTTTTATTCACTGGTTGGGGCTATTTTTGAATTGCCTCGATCTTATTGGTCTGGGGCTTGATCAGACCCTGACCAATAACATACCCAAGGTATTTGGACTTCTCCAGGTCTATGACACATTTTTTTGGGTTGGCTGTTAAACCTGCTACCCTATGAGAATCTATGACTGCTTGTAATTGGGGAGATGCGATTCCCAATCTGGACTGTGGATGACCACATCATCCAAATAGGGGGCTGTATAGAGGTGAGGTTTTGTCCATCATTCTCTAGAAGGATGCAGGGGCCCCATGCAGAACAAACGGCATTCTCTTGTACTGGAAGGACCCCTCGGGGGTAGAAAAGATGTTTTTTCCTTTGCTGACTCCGTTAGGGGTATCTGCCAGTAGCCCTTAGTTAGGTCTAGGGTTGTTATGTACCGGGCACGGGGTACTCTATCACGTCTAACTCCAACATGATTTTTATTTCCTTGGCCACCGCCTCCCATCTAGACTCAGGTATTCGGTAGGGTTTTACATTTACACAGAACCCTGGTTCCGTAATTATGTCATGTTGTAGTACTATGGCCAGTCCGGGTAGGGGAGAGAAAAATTCTCTATTTTTACTGATAAATTCCTTAATGTCATTTTGTTGCGTCAGTGACAAGGACTCAGTTATGGGGACTTCCAGGGTCCTCTTGAGAAGTGGGCACTGCCAATAAACTCTCTCTGTCTTTCTACGGTTTTAAGAGATTCACATGGTAAATTAATAAATAAAGGGCCCCTGCCACTTTGCTAGGAATTTACTTTCAACCATGGGGACTAGTACCAGCACTCTGTCTCCGGGGTTGAAAGTCCAAGTTTTGGCACCCCGATTATAAACCCTTCTCTGTGCTACTTGGGCTCACTCCATTTGCTCTTGCACCAGGGGCAGGACTGTGCGATTCGATCCTGCATCAAGGAAATATGCTCGATGGCTCCTATATGGGGTGGCCTCTCTTTCCCATGTCTCTTTTACGACATTTAGCAGACCCCTGGGATGTCTACCATACAAGAGTTGAAAGGGGCAATACCCCGTAGACGCCTGCGGAACCTCTCGTATGGCAAACATGAGACACGGCAGCAACATAACCCAGTCCCTCCCATCTTTTTCCACTACCCTTTTCAACATGCTTTTGAGCATTTTATTAAAACCTCTCCACAAGTCCATCTGTTTGAGGGTAGTAGACCGAGGTACAGAGATGGGAGATTTTATACAACCCATACAATTCCTTGGTTACACAGGACTTAAACCGGGTGCCCTGATCTGTTAAGACCTCTTTAGGGATCCCCACTCAACTAAACACCTGGACCAACTCCCTGGCGATAGTCTCAGCGGAGGTGTTCCACAAGGGTAGGGCTTCTGGATAGCGGGTCGCATAATCTAGTATTACCAGGATGTGCTGGTGACCCTGGGCAGACTTTACTATGGGTCCCATGATATCTATGCCAATTCTTTCGAAAGGCACTTCAATTATGGGCAGTGGAACAAGTGGACTATGAAAATGGGGTGAGGGCGCAGGGAGTTGACACTCAGGGCAGGATTCACAATACTCTCTGACATCTGCATGCAACCCGGGCCAGAAGAATCTCTGGGTTATTCTCTCCCTGGTCTTATCCATATCCAGATGTCCCCCCATTACATGTCCATGGGCTAGATCTAGCACCATCCTGCGAAATGGTTTGGGACCCACTAGCTGTCCCACCTCGTCCTCCCCGCGTTTCACCACCTGATACAACAAATTATTTTTAAGAGTAGGGAAAAGACAGCCCCCAGTTAGGGTCCACAGGTTCCCCATCCATCACCTTCACGTTTTCTCTGGCTCTAAGGAGAGTGACATCCCTTAGTTGCTCTGTACAGAAGTCCTCTCTCCGGCCCTCTAAGTCAGGTACTACATTCAGTTCACTCTCACGGTTAGGGTCAGAGACATTTTCTGGGTCATTAGTCCCCAGCTGGGAGCTATCTTCCTGCTCCTCTGGCTCTCCAGCCAGTACAGGAAAAGGAAGCAGGTCTCCTCTCTCCTCGGTCCTGCCACCAGTCTTCCCTTCCATTTGGCAAAAGGGGTCTGGTGAGAGTTCTCGTGCTTCCGCAGCAGGGGGAGCTCTATCCTTCAGAATCCCTGTGCCTTCCCATAACCTCCAAAAATGGGGAAAATCCCTGCCCACTAGGGTGTTATAAATCAGTGAAAGTACCACCCCCACTGAAAGAGTTACACTGCCCCAAGGGGTGTCAATCTCAACCACTGCCATTTGGTAGTCACGAGTGTCCCCATGGATACAAATGACCCAGACATTGCTAGGGTGTAACCTTGTAGGATTTACACAATTGCTTTTTACCAACATTACCACACTACCAGAGTCAAGCAGTGCAGTGACTGGGTTCCCATCAACAAAAATCACACACATTTGCTTCTCAATGCAACTTGAAAATGATGCTGTATATGCTGCCTGTGCAAAAAGAGAAAAGCGTCTATTCACATAAAGAGAATCATTCATGGGACAATTGGTAGCAATGTGGTCCAATGCATGGCATGGGTAGCACTGTATGTGTTCTATACCCAGTCCTCTCAAGGGTCCCCAAGACCTTCCTGGCTTCTTTGGCCAGTCTCCAGGTCTAGAGCCCACAGTCTCTTTAGCCGTAGCAGTCTTATCAAATTTCCCCACGTCCCTGAACCCTGGAACAGTCTTACCGGATCCGCCGGGGGATTTTTCACCCCTAGATACATCGGAGTGGGGCATAGATGGGTGCAAAAAGTCCTTAGCAGCAGTGTATCTCTCTACGAGGTCCACGAGTTGGTTGGTGGTTTTGGGGTCCCCATGACTGACCCATTTCCTCAAAGCAGCAGGGAGCACACATAGCAGTCCATGACCACGCGCTCCACAATCTGGGGACCTGGCGAAGTTGCCGGCTGTAGCCACTTCCTGGTGAGGTGAACCAGGTCAAATATCTGCGAGCGGGCTGGCTTGTCGGTGCAGTAGAAACATAGAAACATAGAAAAGTGACGGCAGAAAAAGACTGAGTAGTCCATCGAGTCTGCCCCTTTTTATTTATTTTTTTTTATTTTTTTTTTTTACATTAACCTTGTTGTTTGACTATGGATTTATGTTTATCCCAAGCATGTTTGAAGCCATTTACTCTTGACTGTCTCACAACCTCTGTTGGTAGTTTATTCCAATCAGCAACCACCCTTTCAGTAAAATAATACTAAGATTAGTTTTGAACTTCCCCCCAGTTAGTTTGAGGTCATGTCCCCATGTTCTTGATTTTGGTAGGTCCACTGATGCACCCGTTGGGCCCGGACTGCCATGGTGAACCCTAGGTGTACGAATATCTTTGCCTTTAGGGTCTCATAGTCTTGGGCTTTATCTGGTTCCAGATCAAAGTAGGCTTTTTGGGGTTCACCGGTCACAAATGGTGCTAACAGTCTCACCCACTGTTGTTTTGTCCATCGTTCGGGAAGAGCGACTCTTTCAAAAGTCGTGAGATACGCCTCCAAGTCATCCACAGGTGTCATCCTCCACATGTGGTAAGAGGCGCGTACCAACTTTGGTTCCACTGTCACCGGAGGTGCAGGCTCCTTCCAGCAGAACCCCTGCAAATTGGCAACTCTCCTCTCGCTGAGCCTCAGCAGCCTGTGTGACCCGGAGGTTGATTTCCTGCAGAGCCGCCTGTTCAGCTGCAGCGGCCTCTGCGACCTGGTGGCTGGTTTCCTGCTGAGCTGCATTGGCTTTTAGCAGGGCCTTAAACATTTCCTCCATCTTGGAAAGGTGCCTGCTAGAGTTGAGTGAACACCTGGACGTTCGGGTTCGGAGGGTCCGAATGAACTTTGGGAAAAAGTCCGGGTTCGGCACCGAATGTTGCCCGAACTTTATCCCGGATCCCGAACCCCATACCCCATTGAAGTCAATGGGGACCCGAACTTTTAGGCACAAAAATGGCTGTAACAAAGTCCTGGCAAGTGCTAGAGGGCTGCAAAAGGAAGTAAAATGGGGGTAAGAGTATAGGGCAAGTGCCCTACAAAAAAATGGGGATAGGGAAAATAAATTAAAATCAAATAAAAAAAATGGGAAGGGGGGTGGATGTGGAGTAGGAGCCTAGAAGTTGACTAGGCCTTGACTGTGGCAGTGTAGGTGGAAGTGGCGGTGGTCGAGGAGGAGGAGGAGGTAGCCAACACTTTTTTTTTTATTTATAAATGGGGTAGCCCCCAAAATATTGAGGCCTATTCAAAAAAACAAGTATATGAATGGCTGTGTGAGTCCGGTCTAAATGTTTATTCTGCACAAGGTACAGACAAATCTTGTGGGATCCATGCCTGGTTCATTTTAATAAAGGTTAGCTTGTCCACGTTGGCTGTGGACAGGTGGCTGCGCTTGTCTGTGATAACGCTCCCTGCCGTGCTAAACACACGTTCCGACAATACACTGGCTGCAGGGCGGGCTAGCACCTCCAAGGCATAAAGGGCAAGCTCAGGCCATGTGGCCAATTTGGAGACCCAGAAGTTGAATGGGGCAGACCCATCAGTCAGTACGTGTAGGCGTGTGCACACATACTCTTGCAACATGTTGCTGAAATGCTGCCTCCTGCTAAGACGTTATCTATCGGCTGGTGGTGCTGTTTGTTGTGGCGGGCTGCTGACAAAGCTTTGCCACATTTTGGCCATGCTAACCCTGCCTTCTGAGGTGCTGGCGGTGGCACAGCTGCGTTGGTGGCCTCTTCCTCCTCCTCTGCCTTCGCCTTGTGCTTCCACTGAGCCCCCAGTGTCATTTGGGAGTGCCCTCAGCAGCGCCTCTACCAGTGTGCGCTTTTAGTCACGCATCTTCGTCTCACTCTCCAGTGAGGGAATTAAGGATGGCACGTTGTCCTTGTAACGGGGATCCAGCAGGGTGGCCACCCAGTAATCAGAAGAAGTTACAATGTGGGCAACTCGGCATGTGTGCCAGGCTGCCCAGAGGCAAAGACAAGCTATCCTCTGTGGGAAGTACATCATCTGTGTCCTCTGTATCCCCCCAGCCACGCTCCAGTGATGCCCATGAGCTGCGTTGGGTACCACCCTGCTGTGATTCCTCCTCCTCCTCATCTTCCTCGTCCTCCAGAACTGTGCCCTGGCTTGAATATTTTTGACCAGGCCTATGCTGGTGCAGGAACCCACCCTCCGAGCCACTTGCAAATGACTGGCCTGATAACCGTGGAAATGACCCCTCTTCCTCCTCCTCCTCCTCCTCCTCCTTATCCTCCTGTGCCACATCCTCTTCCATCATGGCCCGAAGTGTTTTTTCAAGGAGACATAGAAGTGGGATAGTAATGCTGAGAACAGCGTCATCGGCACTGGCCATGTTGGTGGAGTACTCAAAACACGGCAATACGCTACATAGGTCTCGCATGGAGGCCCACTCGGTGGTGAAGTATTGCTGTTCCACAGAGCGACTGACCCGTGCTGTGGAAGGTGGAGTTCCACCTTATGGGCATGTCGCATATGAGGCGGTGAGCGGGAAGGCCGAAGTTCCGCTGCAGCGCAGACAGGCGAGCAGCAGCAGGGTGAGAACGCCGAAAGTGCGCACAGACGGCCCGCACTTTATGCAGCAGCTGTGACATATCCGGGTAGTTTTTTAGAAAATTCTGTACCACCAAATTCAGCACATGCGCCAGGCAAGGGATGTGCATCAAACCGGCTCGGCCCAGAGATTTCGGCCATTGTCGCACACCACCAGGCCGGGCTTGAGACTCAGTGGCAACAACCATTCATTGGTCTGTTGTTCAATGCCCGTCCACAGCTCCTGCGCAGTGTGGGGTTTATCCCCCAAACATATCAGTTTTAAAACAGCCTGCTGTCGTTTCCCCCTGGATATGCTGATGTTGGTGGTGAAGGTGTTACGCTGAGCGGATGAGTAGCTGGTCGAGGAGGAGGTAGCGCAGTAGGAGGAGGAGGCAAAGAGAAATGCCCTGCAATCCTCAGTGGCGGAAGGACATGCGCCAAATGGCTAGCAAGTACTGGCGGCTGGGAACCATGTACTGTGGGACAGCCACCGCCATAAGGTTTTTGAAACTGTCCGTGTCCACCAGACGGAATGACAGCATTTCAAAGGCCAGGAATTTTGAAATGCTGGCATTCAGGGCCAGGGATCGCAGGTGGGTAGGGGGGTACTTCCTCTTTCTCTCCAGTGTTTGGGAGATGGACAGCTGTAAGCTTCCATGGGACCATGTGGAAATGCTTGGGGACGGTGGCGGACATGGTGGCGTTGCTGTCATATCGCCTGTTTGCTGGGTGGCAGGTGACACTGTCACTGTAGATGTGGAGGAAGAGGCCGAGACAGCAGCAGAAGAGGAAGCAGGAGGAGGCTGAGACCTTTCTTGGATTTTGAGCTAATTATTCCAATGCAGCTTGTGCCTTGAATTTAGATGCCTGGTCATGGGGGTTGTGCTCAGGTTGAGAACATTTATGCCCCGGCTCAGGCTATCATTGCACAGCTTGCAAACCACTCGTGTCTTGTCTTCAGCACATTGTCTGAAGAACTGCCATGTGGGGAAACGCCTTTGAGCTGCCTTTGGTGTGCTAGGTCCCCTGGGTGCGGTGGGTAGTAGCAGGCATACTGTCTAGGGGACGCTCGCTCCGCTTTTGCAACCTGCTTCCTCTTTTGCTGTGCTGGTGCCTCTGTGCGACCACCACCTCTTCCTCCAAACTGCACATGTCACTCGCATGACCCTCAGTCCATGTAGGGTCTAGGACCTCATCATCCTCCTCCCCATCATCTTCCACCCACCCTTCACCACTGCCCTCCTTGTCAGTCTGCACACTGAGGCAAGCTGCAGCAGTTGGCACCTGTGTTTCGTCATCATCAGAGATGTGCTGCGCTGGTGTTTCCATGTCCTCATCCTGCAACAGAAGTGGTTGGGCATCGGTGCACTCAATGTCTTCTACTTCTGGGGCAGCGCTATGTGGGTGGCCCACGGAAAGCACACCAGGAGAGTCATCAAAAAGCATAAGAGTCTCTTGCAGGACTTGGGGCTCAGACTGCTTGGCTAATTTACAAGGTGCTGAGGTGAAAGACAGATGGCCATGGGGTTCAGGTGCCAACTCTGAGCTTTCATCAAGGGACCAGGAGGGAGACAATGTGAAGGAACTGGAGGCATTGTCAGCCACCCAATCTACTATCGCCTGTACTTGTTCTGGCCTCACCAATCGTTGAGGGGCATTCGGGCCTACCATATACCGGTGAAGGTTCTGTTGGCTACCTGAGGAAGGTGTTTGCCTTGTGAGTGTAGCTGGCACACCTCAACCATGTCCTCTCCTTCCAACAGTAGGTTCACCAACACCACCAACACCAGCAGCAAACAGCACCAGCAGCACCATGACCACGTCCCTTATTTGCTCTCCTCATTGTGCCCGCAAATGTACTATGTAGCCCTATGTAAGTATTTATTAATACCAATTAATACCTTTTTTTAAAAAAAAAAACACCAACGTAGCCGGACTTTTTATTTTGGTGCAAGAAATGCACCGCTCACACCAACAGCTGGAAGCTCTTTAGAACTAGGAGATGATTTTTGAATAATGTGTCACTTACAGCAACAGCTAGAATCTCTCCCTTTAGAACTAGGAGATGATTTTTGAACAATAATGTGTCACTTACAGCAACAGCTGGAAGCTCTCCCTTTAGAACTAGGAGATGATTTTTGAACAATAAATAATCTGTCACTTACAGCAACAGTTGGAACCTAGCCCTATAGGAGTAGGCAATGATTTTTGAACAATAATCTGTCCCTCTAAGCAACAGCTGGAAGCTCTCCCTTTAGAACTAGGAGATGATTTTTGAACAATAATGTGTCACTTACAGCAACAGCTGGAACCTGGCCCTATAGGAGTAGGCAATGATTTTTGAACAATAATCTGTCCCTCTAAGCAGAAGCCTCTACCTAGTGCAGTCAGATTGTTGTTTAATGCAGGGTTTGATCTGCAATCTGTCACTCAAAGCAGCAGTATGTGAAATCTCAAATTACTCCCACAATCTGATCGTTGTGTACGATCCCACAATCTGATCATTGTGTACGATCGCAACGATCGTTGTTTTACGCAGGGTTTGATCTGCAATCTGTCACTCAAAGCAGCAGTATGTGAAATCTCAAATTACTCCCACAATCTGATTGTTGTGTAGGATCGTAGCGATCGTTGTGTTATGCAGGATTTGATCTGCAATCTGTCACTCAAAGCAGCAGTATGTGAAATCTCTAGTTTCTGCAATCTGTCCCTCAGAGCAACAGTAGTAGTAATCTCAGGATGCAGGATCAGATGTCAAAATGTCTGCAATCTGTCCCTCACAAAAATGCTGGCAGCTTCCTCTCCCTATACTAGTCAGAGTCTCAGAGAGCATGTGACTGCAGCATCAAGTGACTCCAGCTTATATAGAGGCTACGTCACATGATGCACTGGCCAATCACAGCCATGCCATTAGTAGGCATGGCTGTGATGGCTTCTAAGGGCAAACCAGTGAATCGCTTGTTGATTGGCTGCCCTGCAGCTATTCAACATGCGTGATCAACTACCAGAACCCAGAACCCGAACCCGAACGTTTTTTGAAATGTTCGGGTCCGGGTCCCGGACACCCCAAAGTTTGGTACGGACCCGAACGTTACAGTCCGGGTTCGCTCAACACTAGTGCCTGCTGAACTCCACCACGTGTGGGAGATTAACTCGTGGGGATCATCTTTCCTGAGGAAAATAGTCAGCGCGCAGGCAACTTTCTTTAAAATCTGGCGGCTTGTCAGGTTTATTTACAAAACAGGTTTGCAGGTTAAAAACAAACAAATCAGAAAATAAGTCCTTGCCATCTGGCGCTAAACTAAACAGTACAGTTTCTTCACTATATGGTGTGGGGCTGGCCCCGACACCCACAAAACATAAGCCAAAATGCAAACCTTGTCTTTTCAAAGTCCAAACAGACACAGAGCTCCCTCAGATCCCTCTCTGAGTTCCAGGTCAGAGCTCAAGTGAGATCTCTTCCTGATTATTTAAGCTACCTGCTGGTGCACTCCAGTGGATCACAAACTCCGGACGGGAACCATCCCTGCCATGGTGGCTGGAAAAATTTGGACCTGACTTTGTTTAATCCAGTCCAAATTAATGCATACGAGGAAAACTTACAAAATCTGCATGGGATCAAATAATTATTCTCCCCACTATACGTGGAGTAAACACATGACTATCCTGCAGGACGTTAAACATTTAACTATGTCAAACATAACCAAGAACATTCCCAGCTCAATTACCAATCAGTCTGCAACTAACCACATAGACCTGTCCAACATTATGTCTTAAAAACAGGGGTTTCGTTTACACACATTTGTAAATACATGCGTAAGCTGCAGAGCCACTTCACGACACCCCAGTATTATTTGCAGTTCTAACTCTATACATTTTCAGATCCTCCATAGTAGAAGCACATGCATTATAATGGATAGGTAGAGGGCAGGTGAACCTGGAGGGAGCCCACCCCTCCTTACAGGACTGGACACCCAGCACATAGCACAATGGCAGCAAAGGTGTCCAGTGCATCTCCTCACCTGTATTCCAACAGTATAAACAAATGGCCACTGTCCCCACCTATAACTGGCCTTTGCAGCAAGAAGCACAAGGGCAACGCATGTCAAACAAAACCAACCAACTGAATTATCCTAACAGTATGCATTAAAAATAGGGGTGTTTTGTGTGCAAACTAAACCCATGTTTTTAACGCATATTGTTAGACAGGATTTTTTCGGTTAGTTGCAGGCTGGTTGGTAACTTGAGCTGGGAATTTCCTTGGTTTTGTTTGACATGCGCTGACCTACCATATGCTCCTTGCTCAAAGGCCAGTTATAGGTGGAGGCAGTGGCCATTTGTTTGTACTAAACATTCAGCTATGCCTCCTCCATAAAGTATAGATGTGACCATCATGAAAGAGGCTAAGCCTTCAACTGTGCCTCCTCCATAAAGCAGAAATGTGACTATTCTGTAAGGGGCTAAACATGAAGCTATGCCTCTACAAAGTAGACATATGACTGTCCTGTGGAGTCTAAAATAATGAGTTATGTCACAACAAAATAAAAAGTATTCACATGCCCTTGTAGTGGGCTGTGGAACCATACCTTTATAGCTAATACTCTTGCATCCTTGCCATAAATCTCTGCTACAAGAAAAACAGAGCTAGTGATATGCAGACAGGTAACTGTACTGCAGGAGACTAAACATTCAGCAATGGGTCTTTAACCTCTTTGAGCCAGCGCCTCCCGGTCTTTTAAGAGGTTTATGTTACCGGGAGGTGGGGTGGGGCTTAAGATAACGTGACCTCCGTGATTGGCTGTCACGCTGGTCACGTGATCCGAAAACTGCTTGCGTTGAGGAGCTTTTAGTTAGTCGCTGGTAACTGTACTGGGAGCGCACAGCACGCGCACTTCAGGCACAGGTCTAGTGACAGAAATTCACGCAAATATGCGCATATTTGCATGCAGCTGGCGCCAAGGGGTTAAAGTGATACTAAACACACACTATTTAATTTACATTGCCCCTTCTTTTTCTATATGTAGAGTATGACACTGTAATTATTTTTATAAAAAAAAACCTCATCTAAGTACCATTTTCCTAATCGATATACAGCTGTCACATGACCCAGATCTTTCCCAGCCTGTCTGCAGGGAAACATAAGCAGGAGGAGCTTCTAGTTCTCTGCTGCTGGTCACATGTTCAAAATAAAAAAAAAACAGCCTTTGGAATACAGTGTAAAAATAAATCGTATCCATAAACTGTTTTACATATATATTTGAAATCAAAGCTTTATTATTTTGTAGAAATAACAGGCTGTTTCTTGCCACTCCAGCCTGTGTCTTAGATTAAGAGAGAGATGAAGCCTCCTTTAATCTACATGTAATATCCTGCCCCTGTTGTGTTTAGTTGGTTAGTGGGCATGGAGGAGGAAGGAAGGAGTGGGCTGTCATTAACCACCGTGTATATGCCCACATGTCTGACTCTGTAGTCACATGGGCTGCTCATAGAAACTTGCTAAAAATGGAGCATGTGCAGAGTTGCCACCACAGCTGCAGAATCCCTAGCTGAATCTGGGACATGAACAGAAGATGGAGATAGAGAGCAGCAGGAGCAACCAGGTTTTTTGCAGAATGGAGAAAACCAATCTCATAGCTAACTATTGATAGTTTTTTATGATGTGGGTTTAGTAACACTTTAAAGCAGGGGTCTCCAAACTATGGCCCTCCAGTTGTTCAGGAACTGCAATTCCCATCATGCCTATTCATGTTTGTGAATGTCAGGGTTTTACAATGCATCATGGGATGTGTAGTTTCGCAACATCTGGAGGGCCATAGTTTGGAGATCCCTGCTTTAAAGTATACACTTGACTATACTGCGCTCTGTGGTTTCCTTTGCTGACCCATAGGGGTTGATTTACTAAAGCTTGAAAGTGAAAAATTTGGTGCAGCTCCACACAGAAACCAATCAGCTTCAAGGTTTTATTGTCAAAGCTTTATTGAACAATCTGAGGTTAGAAGCTGATTGGCTAGTGTACACAACTGCACCGGTTTTTGCACTCTCCAGCTTTAGTAAATCAACCCCATAGATTCACAGATTTAATCATTTATATCTTTCTTTTACTCAGTTGACAGCTGGGCTTATAATGTAATAAAAAAGTCTTCAGATGTCTATTTCTCCACTAAAGCTGCAGTGAATCACAGTGGCAAAATCGTCAGTCACAGTCAGGTCCCTAGCTATTTCAACATTATTCTTCTGTACACAGCCTACAGATTCCCAGTGGCAACCAGGGAAGGTTGTTTAAAAGCTGAATGGAGCCAAAGGAGAAGGACACCACATTAGGGATCATATATTTTTTGGGCAAAATTATCCTATCAGAGGTTAAACGGTCCCTGATAACCTCTGTGGGAGGAAACCTGTCTGCAAGTAATAGGTAGGACAGAGGGTCCAATTTTTAGCTGGGAGCTCACAGTTCTTTTTTTGTTTTTTGTTTTTAGTCTTTAAAGCTAAAAGTTTGCTATTAGGTTGTTTTTTTTTTAATATGTCGCTTTACCCTTTAATGCTGTTGTCTTGCCCATCACACATAGTTTTTTTTTTAATTGCTGTGCAAAAACTCCAAGCATTCTCACTGTCATCACATATAATTACTGTAATGTGTTTCCTATAATTATCAACTCCACCTAGTAGCCACAATGTGGTATTTTTCTGATTGAGGTATTTCAGGAAAATGTTGCATTATGACCACTAGATGGGGCTGACAATCATAAGAAACAAACACATTACGGTGATTATTTGTGACAGCTGTATGAATAATTGAGGCATCTGCACAGCATTTTTTTTTAAAAAATAGACCCCTAAAAGTAGCTTGTGCTGTTATCTGAGCAACATCTTCAATGTTAGGATACTTGGTGGGTTAAAGTACAGTATATCTGTAACTAAATATTTTCTTTTGATTTGGTATGACTTCATTCAAACCCCTTGCAGTTTTTTTTTATTATTTATACTGTCTGTGTCCCATTAAGGGAAACCTCCTCTTAAACTCCCCATACATGATACAGTATGATCTACCAACAAATATGTAGTGCAAGGGCCTGCCTGATGTGATACAATTTGATTTGTATGGTTAGATAGGCACTCATATTACATAGCTTTGGTAAATCTAAATTCGACTGTACAGCCAGATTGTAATATACACTATATTACCAAGTATTGGGACGCCTGCCTTTACAAACAAATTAACTTTAATGGCATCCCAGTCTTAGTCCGTAGGGTTCAATATTGAGTTGGCCCACCCTTTGCAGCTATAACAGCTTCAACTCTTCTGGGAAGGCTGTCCACAAGGTTTAGGAGTGTCTATGGGAATGTATGAATATTATTCAATGTGGATGAGAAGGCCTGGCTCTAATTCATCCCAAAGCAGGGGAGGGCTGGCAGCCTTAGGCCTGGGGGGCCAGTCCAGTTAAGTGGCCCGTTGAACCACCGAATCAGCTCACCATCCATGCCCACCAAGTTTTATAATGGATATTGATGTTACGAAGCAAGACAAATATGATACAATGTGGTAACATAATTTGATGTTAATAGCAACAAAGGAGGTTTAACAAAAATAATACATTAAATGCAGCTTCATCAGTGCCCTGCAGCGCCCATCAATGCAGTCTCAGTGCCCATCAGCTTAGCCTCACCAGTGCTTATCAATGCAGCCTCACCAGTACACCTCAGCTAAGCCTGATCAGTGCCCATCAATGCAGCCTGATCAGTGCCCATCAATGCAGCCTCACCAGTGCCCATCCAATGCAGCCTGCAATGCCGAGAGAGGAGAGCCGCCAGATTACAAAGAGCGGGGATCTCCTGCTTACCTGATGCTGTCATATGAAGTCCCGCCTCCTGGACCGGCTCCTATAATAGACAACACCATAGTTGGCGGCCACGCCCCTGGCCTCTACTTGCTCAACAAAAATAAAATATTGTCAGCGGGCAATGGCCACTGGCCTTTTCGAATGTAAGTTGGGGTGGCCTGGGGGGCAATTGCCACCCTGGCCCAGCCCTCCACTGTCCCGAAGGTTTTCTGTCAGTTTGAGTTCAGGACTCTGTGTAGGCCAGTCAAGTTCCTCCAACCCAACTCATTCATCCATGTTTTTATGGACCTTGCTTTGTGCACTAGTCCAAATCATTTGGTGGAGGGGGGATTATGGTGTGGGGTTATTTTCAGGGATTGGGCTTGGCTCCTTAGTTCCAGTGAAGGGAACTCTTAAGGTGTCAGCATACAAAGATATTTTGGACAATTTCATGCTCCCAACTTTGTGGGAACAGTTTGGGGATGGCCCTTTCCTGTTCCAACATGACTGCGCACCAGTGCAAAAAGCAAGGTCTATAAAGACATGGACGAGCGAGTTTGGGGTGGAGGAACTTGACTGGCCTGCACAGAGTCCTGACCTCAACCCAATAGAACACCTTTGGGATGAATTAGAGCAGAGACTGGGAGCCAGGCCTTCTCATCCAACATCAGTGCCTGACCTCACAAATGCACTTCTGGAAGAATGGACATTCCCATAGACACACTCCTAAACCTAGTGGTTAGCCCTCCCAGAAGAGTTGAAGCGGTTATAGCCGCAAAGGGTGCACCAACTCAATATTGAACCCTACAGACTGAGACTGGAATTCCATTAAAGTTCATGTGCGTATAAAGGCAGGCGTCCCAATACTTTTTATAATATAGTGTATATGGCAAGCTCTAACAACTCTGTCTTAAACTAGAAAAAAAAAGTTTTGGCCTTAGATGTTCTTTAAGTTATGACTATACAATCTCGGTGGTCATGTTGAGATCCACTTGAACTGCTCACATTACTCCAAATCTGGAGAAAATGTGTTCCTTTGTGCTGCTTTGCAGTGTATTGCATTCACATTGCCTTGCTTCGCCTTTCAAAGCTTGTATACATGAGTCCTTAAAAGCCAGGGAAAAAAGTTGAATAATGGAGAGAATGGAGGATGGATGGAAAAATATTTCACAGGTAGAAAATGTTATAGGACTGAAATGACTCTTAACGCTCCTGACTTTATAGAACAACAATCCAAGCCTTGACAATGAATGACATTTCTGAGTTAAGGAACAAATGAATTCATGTCGCACAGAACTGGCCATGTCCCCAGCAAATGTACTCGTGTTCCTGATAAAAAAGGAAAGATGTATCATTTGGATATGTTTTATACTTCATTTAATTCACTGAAATGAACTTGAAATAAAACAGCAGATGTACGGTATTTATTCTCACTTTTATGTGCCAGCGAGATTGACTCCCCCATCGTTCTTGGAATTTTTAACCATTTGAATATTTTTAATTAAAACCCGTACAGGCAATAAATAAATTATTCAGTATCCGCTGTTTGCATTCTCCTGAGACTGCTATCACGTTTAGCGCGGAGTCGCTGTGGTAATATTATTATGCATTTTAGCCAATTAAGCTGTCTTCTTAGTAACATGTAATGCTAAATAGCATGCCGTATTTTTCATCACAAGTCAATTACCGTGATAACAATCAGCAAACAAACTTAATTTCACCTTGGCATCGGCGGCTGTTTCTCTGTCACGTTTTACGACCAGTAAGTCTCCGGGAGCATGCTAGGCTGTTATGATTGTAAATACCCCTTGTTATGAATGTCTCTGGTGTCCTGACCTTAATGTAGAACCCTCAAGTGCCATAGACATAGATTTTACCTATATCTAGTCTCTCCATCTATATTGCATTGATAATCAGTTTGCCACCTTATACCTTTACCCAGCTCCACCCTGTCCCTTGTGTTATACCAGCCTCTGGTGCCTCAGCATTTATAGTAATAGCAAACAGTGTAGCTTCAGGAATTAACAAAACCGTGCATCAGTGCAAACATAAATAGTGGAAAAAAATAAATTGGTGAGACCACAAATACCTAAGATATCCTTTCTATCAAATGTAATAATAGTAATATTGTGTTGCACTCAACCAATAATGAATATCAGATAAAGTGACTGTGCAGAGGACCTCGTTTTACATCAACTCCAATGTTCATAAATAATAAAATAAAAGTAGTAAATAAAAGTAAAAGTCCCTTTACAGTTAAATCCCCTGTGCAAAACAAACAAGGGTAGAGTCTCTTTTAAATTCCTAGAGACTTTATGATGACACCAGCAGGTACCTTCACCCAGAGTGATGGATGTATTAGCAGGTTATTGAATCATGGGCTTGGGAGCTTGTTGTATGCAGAGAATACTTTACTTTTATGGAGGAATATATTACATGCCTTTTATCATAGACAGGAAGAGAACAACAAACAAGTACACACTTAGATACAGAAGGTGCATTTTGTTATTACTTTGTACCACAGAACACACTATCATACTGCAGTGCCCCTGCTGATATAGACAAGTATAATGCATATATATAGTTCACAATATAGAAAGCTACTTGCTGTTGCTTCTTTCAACAAGATGGAATGCTCGCTTACTGACTCCTAATTACCCCCTATTTAGGGTGGTTGTAAAGTGCTTTTTTGGGCATTAATCATGTACCCCAAATCTCCACTGTAGACACTCATTAGTTAGTGAGAGACACCAACATTTAAGTAGTAGAGAAATTCTGCACCAGATTACTCATGCAAAGCAAACAAACAGAGGCCTCTCCATAGTGTAAAAAAAGCTAATAAAACATTTAGTAAATGAGAAAATGCACTTGCATTTAGTTAAAAGCAATGGACATATAGGAAAAACACTCAGCCGGCATGTAACCTTCACTTCCTGGAACGCAATGTCATTAGCAAAAGGCTCTTCACAACGCGTTTCGTCATCAAAAGACGTCTTCCGGGACTCAGCCAGCTGAGTGTTTTTCCTATATGCGAAGTGCTTTTTAACTATATGTAAGCGCATGTTCTCATTTAATTGTAGCGGGGTGCTAAATTTGTTAGGCTGTTAGGCAAAATATATTTGCAAGACACTACTGGTCTTGCTGTAATTTGTAGTTTCCTGATTATTGATTTCCTCCTTTTAGTGCACTTCTCCACTCTGTCAGTAGGTGGCACTGCTGCCTAAGATATGAGTGAGATGAGTCATAATATTCCAGAACATTCTGGAATGATCTCATTCTTTTCCTAGCCAATCCACTCGGTGCAAGTGCATTGTGGGTAGGTGGGAAGAGACCATATATGGGGAGGAAGTCATGTGATCGGGGCAGTAGCAGTCGAGGAGAGTCCAGCCCAGCTCCTCTGGGGTAGGCCCCAGTCGCTCTCCCAGTTCGCTGGGAGGGGCCTGCGTTGTAGAAGCCTCATGGCAGCCAGGCCTGGGTCCTTGGGCCTATTCGGGAGTCTTGGATGCCAGGAGACCCATGCCTGTCCGGAAGATGTAAAGTGTTGTGGTGCGCCTGCCCAGGATCTGCTTCAGTAAGGGGACTGAGAGAGTTCCATGGACCCGTGAGTGTACTCTGTTCATTTTCTATGTCAGGATCCACTTAAGCCAAGAGAACTGTGAGAGAGTTCTACAAGCCCAGAGAACTGTGAGAGAGTTCTACATGTTTGTGAGTACATTCTGTTGTTGCTAAATTGGGATCCACTGAAGTTTAGAGAACTAAGAGGGAGTTCTACAGATCCGCAAGTGTAAAGTGCATTTTTGGGGTTGCTAAGTGAGACAGCCACGTGTCAGAGTGTTCAGAAGAGGCTGCGGCCTGTTATGCTGTCTCACTGTATTTTTGCCTGAGAGTCTGCCTGCCCATTCATATTTTTGATTGTCGCTGAAAGGGTGTCCTGAGCTCCCTACCCCTCTCTCCTTGTTCTCATGTGAAGAATAAACGTTATCCTGTTTAAGCATCAGAAAAGTGATTGGTGTTCAACTTCTTTCAATATACCCCTAGACAACTGGAGATACGAGCGAGCAAAGGGTTGTACTGTCAGAGTAGTAAATTATATCTTCAAACTCAGCCGGTCCTACGGGGGTAAGCGCTACATAATAAACCTTTTGATAAACATTTTATTAGCTTTTGTACACTATGGAGAGGCCTCAAAAAAGCACTTTATGACCACTCTAAATAGGGGGTCATGGGGAGCATCCCATCTGTCACTCTGGGTGAAGGTGCCTGCTGGTGTCATCACAAAGTCTCTAGGAATTTAAAAAAGACTCTACACTTGTTTATTTTGCACAAAGGATTACATAGTTTTTTTTTATTTCAGATACTTATATAGCGCTGTCAATTTACGCTGCGCTTTTCATATATATTGTACATTCACATCAGTCCCTACCCTCAAGGAGCTTACAATCTAAGGCCCCTAACTCACATCCATACATTCATACATATACTAGGGCCAATTTAGACAATATCTAATTTACCTACCATAGTTACATAGTTAGTCTGGTTGAAAGACACAAGTCCTTCAAGTTCAACCAATAAAAGATGAAAAAAAAAATCATACAATCCATATACACAATCCTATACCCACAGGTGATCCAGAGGAAGGTGAAAAGCCCCAGCAAAGCAAGATTCAGTTTGCTACAGCAGGGGAAAAAATTCCTTCCTGATCACCCAAGAGGCAATCAGATTTTACTTGGATCAACTTACCTGAAAATGTTAGTATCCAGTTATATTATGTACATTTAGGAAAGAATCTAGGCTTTTTTTTAAAGCAATCTATTGAGCTGGCCAGGACCAGCTCTTGAGGGAGTTTATTCCGCATTTTCACAGCTCTTACCGTGAAGAAACTTTTCCATATTTGGAGATTGTCCCTTGTCTTCTGTGGTGACCTTAACGTGATTAATTCAACACCAAGTTCAATATATGGACCCCTTATGTACTTTTACATGTTGATCATATCCCCCCTTAATCTCCTTCTCTCAAGAGAGAATACATTCAGTTCCTCTAATCAATCCTCATAGCTGATCTCCTCTATTGCTCATATCAGTTTGGTTGCCCAGTTTGGTTGCCCTTCTCTGCACTTTCTCCATTTCCCCTATATCCTTTTTGAGAACTGGTGCCCAAAACTGAACTGCATTTTGCAGATGAGGTCTTACTAATGATTGCCCCTGCATATAATACACCATCCTTTAGTGATCCAAAAGGGTGTCATTTTTTTTTGCATTCAAGGTGACTTTGAAACGCACATTAAATACAGGCTAGCAAAATTCTTTAACTTCAATTGTGCAGTATGCATGGCAGTTCACAGGCTGTTCTTGGCTTTGCATTCTGCTGAATTTCTTTAGATTCATCATGTTCTATTAAGGTGCATTTGAACAGCAGGAAAAGCAAGGCAAGTGCAGCCTTTTCACGTCATATGCTGCATTTTCCTTTCAAATGCAGCTGCATGTGTTCAACTGGAGGATGCAGTGTTTGACTAGAATGCTCATCAGCATGCACCTTAATGCTAGCCACCAATGCTTTGTCAAGTTTGACTTTGTTGCACCAACCTGTATAATAGTAGTCACCAGTTCCACAGCATGAACGCTCAATACTAGCCACCAATGCCTGGACAGGTTTGGCACCGGTGTTTGGTGCACCAACCAGTATAATAGTAGCCACCTTTTTTTTTTTATCGAAAAAGAAAATCAGATTCCCCATCCAGACATTCAAGGTGGATGGAGGAATCCTCCCCGCTGTGCTATTGTATTCTGACAGAGGGACTCTGCTGTCAGAATGCACTAATCAACGCTGCAGCTAATTGGCTGCAAGTATTGATTAAATTAAACTATACCAACCAACAGTCTAGTTTCAGAGGAGTCGATTCATAGATAGCTTGTGTTTGAGAGGTATGTACAAGTTGTACCATGCCTTTACATTGCATTCCTACTGGCTTGCATAGAGTTTTAAAAACTGTTCAAAAGCATCAGTATGACAAGCTATGTATACAAAACATGTTTCAGAAGCATTAATGAATACAAGTTATCTCTACACCATAAGAAATTCAATCACTGGGTTTCAGATTTTTTAAAAATGCAGAAAAACCCTTGGAAGGCTATTTAAACATTGAAATTTTGCTTTTATTGTGGCTAAGAAGACTTTGGCTAAAACATGAAACTCGACAATGCCCACAGGTCCAAAGGGAAATGTCAATTGCTATTTGTATATTGTGAATACAGTATAGTAGAGGTATGAGCAATCCTATCTATACCCTTTAGTTCCACTATATATAAATAACTGTCACTATTTGCCTGTACTGTTGGTTTAAGCACTGGCTGTAACTTATTCTGGGTAGCGCTCTACTATACATATTTAGAGTTGAGCGAACACCTGGAAGTTCGGGTTCTGCTGGTCCGTCCGAACTTCGGGACAAAGTCCGGGTCCGGGTCCGGACGGAACCCGAACGATCGCACGGACAACGAACCCCATTGAAATCAATGGGGACCCGAACTTTTAGGCACAAAAATGGCTGTAGGAAAGTCCTGGAAAGCCCCAGAGGGCTGCAAAAGGAAGTAAAATGGGGGTAAGGGTAGGGCAAGTGCCCTACAAAAAAATGGGGACAGGGAAATAACTGTAAATATTTTTAAAAAAATAAAAACATAAAAAAAGCAAAAATGGAGGTGAATGTGGATCATCTTCAAACTGTGTCTGAAAAGTATTAATTAACGGTAGAAGCCATATAACTGTTCTAAAATCATCTTCAAACTAGGGCAAGTGCCCTACAAATAAATGGGGATAGGGAAAATAAATTAAAA
>BLSH010514868.1:1412464-1422521 GCA_018402905.1 Glandirana rugosa
GAAAAACTTATTTCAAGGTGAAATTATGAAATGTTCAGTGACTAGGTCCCGTTCATATGACGGACAAGGTCCAATTACTTTAATTTACAGTGGTCTTTTTCGGTCCGTTAATCGTAAACGTCTGTATCTACTCGTTACTGTCGGGGTTATTGAGAGATTAATATCGACAGGAAATTAATTGTTTAGGTAGTTACTGTGGCATCGTATAGGTCATTCCGACTTTATTCCTTTTGTAAGTGTAACAGTCAGATAAGATTTATTAAGACTACGACAATGTTATGGGGTTTATGTTTTGCTGTCTTTAAAGGAATTGTAACAGCATCAGAATTATTTAGAATAGACTGACAATGTGAATGTTTTCCTTATTTCAGCCTTACTGGATATGCTACGGTGTCATTGATGGATTTGTTAATTAAAGGACAGCTATAATTAGAGAGTTATTGGGGCTGTCATTGCTCATCTATGTCTGCAAATGCTAATTGCCTGGCTTTTTCTGGTGACATTTAATTTCATTAACCTGGAACAGGCAGTATACTTGCCCTGGATCAGTGACTTGTAAAGTATTAAAGTGGAACTTTATTCAAAAAGGGAAGTTCCGTTCTTTCTCCTCCTCCACCCCCCCCCCCTTCAGATTTGGCGCATCATTTTTTTTGGGGGGGGGGGGGCAGGTACCTGGTTTTGACATGCACCTGCTACCCCATTTCCAGTGTGACTGCTGCAGCGATCCGAGCTCAAGTTCGGCCTCATAGAAACATAGAAAAGTGACGGCAGAAAAAGACTGAGTAGTCCATCGAGTCTGCCCCTTTTTATTTATTTTTTTAAATTTTTATTTTTATTTTTATTTTTTACATTAACCTTATTGTCTGACTATAGATTTATGTTTATCCCAAGCATGTTTGAAGCCTCCCCTCCTTCCCTCGCTGTCTTCTGGGACATGTCACAGGTCCCAGAAAGCTGTGGGACCAATCCATGAGCAGCCAGCTATGAAGCCACAAACACACAGTCGGCTGCCGACAGTTAGTATGCCAGGGGGACTGAAGCCCGGTGAAGAAACCAGCTGGGTGGGGACAGCACTGGATCCTGAAACAGGTGTCTATTAAAAGTCAACAGCTACAGTTTTTGTAGCTGCTGACTTTTAATTTCTCAATCGATGACTGAAGAACTGATTTAAGTACCATGGCAGCAAGAGAAGTAGCATTTTCAGAAGTGGGTCAGTAGTGGCAGCCCCAAGGGCAACATTTGTCATTTAAAGACATATTTTTCTTAGTGTGATGGCACACCACCGTTTATGCCTTTTATTATTTGTACACTGCCTGCAGCACATGTGCAGATCAATGTACATTCTCAGCTTAGTTCTGTCATTTATAAGACATCTAAAGGTTGCTTTAACAGATGTCATATGCATATCAAAGGTTACTCCTTTGATTTGCAAATGAGTAAAACAGAGTAAATATAATAATGTTTTTATATCATATTTTTTTTTCAATGAAGCTTCCATTTATCTTATTTCTCAGTGAAGTTTTTATTTTACATAGCAGTGTCTGCAGAACTATTATTTTTTATTTATTTATTACAGATATTTATATAGCACCAACAATTTATGCAGCACTTTATATGCATTATATTCATATCATACCCTGCCTTCAAGGAGCTTACAATCTAGGTCCCTATCACACATTAATACATGAACACACATACAAACTAGGCCCAATTTAGATAGGCGCTAATTAACCTATCAATACGTCTTTCAAGTGTGGGCCAAAATCTGCAAAAACACTGGGAAAACATCCATGCAAATAGTGTCCTGTCAGATGTTGCAAGGCAGAACTGCTAACTATTGAACCATTGGACTGACATTTTCAGAAAAAGGACAGCAGTGGTAGCCCCCATTATAGGGTTTCCTATAATCATCTTAATAATCATTTATCATCTATGGGCATTCTTTGATGAACTTGAAGGCAAAGCACCCTTTATGCTACAACAGTATAAGGTCCTTCGCCAATGGGCCTGTATCGGTGGCATTTGGAATTTAATGACAGGACCATTGACCTGCAATTGACATCCTTTGACTTATGTTTCACCTGCTCCAGGTAGATTTTGCTTTCCTATTGATTATATCAGAAAGCAAAACCCGTCTGATGTGCGTGGAAGCCCCTTGACGCAGGTGGTAAACACAATGAAAACGTGATCTCTCATAAATATTGACAACAAATCAAAGATCTGCTCATCAGGATTAGAGGTGTGCAAACCAGCTTATTTCAGTAGGTCACACAATGGCCTCCGATTTGGGGGGATGGCCCAAGTCTTCAGCTATTTTGTTTCCAGGGGGACAAGTTATTGGAAACATATAAAGGCCTGTATCAGTTATTATCGTTCTACCCAGAACACACTCAAGTCAATGTACTGCTCCCTCTGTAAATTTCAACAGTACTATTACATTATGTGCTTGCATGAGCATGCCATGCACAGGTCTTATAATTGGAGCCTCCATTCCAAGCCGCATATGAAACCATGTATGGGCATCTGTCTTGGGTGATGGCAGCATATTTTCATCTATATATTGTGACAGCTCCAGAGCAGTGTGCCCCATGGAATTTCTATGTATAATGTTTTTTACAGTCTCCTCTATTATATAAATATACAACATACTTAAAGTGGTTGTGAAGTCACATAACACAATTACTTGTATTCTCTGTTTTAGCAGTATCTAAAATACTGTGTCTCTTTTTTTCTCAATTATAATCCTAAATACCCTCTTTACAGCGCTGCTCTGCGGTCACATGACCTCCCTCCACTCTCCTTCCCCGATCTAAGGAGAGAAGTGGGAGGGGCTGAAATTCCCCTTTGACATCAGCCTACCACCAGAGAGAGGTCACATGACCGCAGAGCGGTGCTGTAAAAGATGGTATTTAGGGTTATAATTTAAAAAAAAAAACCTTACACACAGTACTTTAGTTCTTGCTAAAACAGAGAGGATACAAGTAATTGTGTTATGTATTGCAGCAGAATAGTGGCAGGAAGAGAGGAGAGGGGCTGGGAGGAGATCGGCTCTCACTACACAGACTCAAAATGACAGGCAGGGAGGATGGGGGAGACTGTGTACACACAGCGGGATGACGGAGGCACGTAAACTGACCATGGTATCATAGATCAGCAGCCATGAATACCATGGTCAGTTCACATAGGGGGACACAGGAACAGGCAGTATCAATATGGTATTTTAGATCAAAGAAAGGGACAAATTACACTGCAGCATCACTATGCTATTGATCATGCTTTAAAGGAGCATTTTTTTTTTCAGTTATCAGTAGGCACTTCGTGTAATTTAGTTTCCATGTGAGATGTGCATATAAAATCAGTAAAAGCTTTTAGATAGACCCAAAACATTAGAGAAAATAACATTTCTTTTGCTAAGCATGCCAACACCTAATCTGGGCACATTTGGATGCTGGTATGTACACTACATACAAAATCGCACTTATTAGTAAATTGCTTATATGTAAGCCAAAGTTTCTGCATCATTGGTGCATAGCAATAACAGTGAGAATAAAGTTTGCTCGCTTAAGAACAATTAATGTGCACAGTAAAGCAGTTCCAGTATTTTGATGTATGGATTGCGTTCTTTAGACTTTGGACTATCAGTAGGCTCTTTCATACACATCCTATCATCCTCTACAGCAGGGGTCAGTAAACTTTTCTTCCAGCAGAGGCCCTAATCTCATGTTTGTATTATGACTCAGATAGGATATATATAGTTACTGTATTCCTATTAAATAAATATACCACCATCACAGTGCATCCCCATCAGAGTGTCTACTTACATCAGGTGCCCCCATCAGAGTCCTTCCTTATATCAGGTGTCCCCATCAGAGTCCTCCCTTACATCAGTTCCTATCACAGTGCCCCCTTACATCAAGGGTCTCCATCAGAGTCCTCCCTTACATCAGTTCCTATCGCAGTGCCCCCTTACATCAAGGGTCTCCATCAGATTACCCCTTACATCCAGTGTCCCCATCGCAGTGCCCTTGTACAGACAGGCAAAGGGCAGGAGCCGAGAAGCGATGGAGGCTGCAGGTCTGGACAGAGGTAGTTCAACTTCCATCCTGTGATGCTGGGTGTGGCATGCAACCATCATTGGTTATTAGGACACTGGCGCTCCTAACAACCAAAGACTGCAGAGCTACACTGGGGACTGGATGTTTGGTGGTCCGTCATTAATGATGGCTGCACTACAGTCTATGGCCAACCTTGGGGTGAAGACCAAATGGAGAAATTAAAAAAAACAAGTCATAGTGTAGATGATTATGCTGCAACCTTTTAGGGGCTTGGTAAACACAGCATTCTTAAAGTGTATCCAAGCCAAAAATAAAAAAATTAATTTATTGCAGCTTACCTGAGGGGGCTACTGCACACAGAAGTTTTTTTTTATCTTAATGCATAGAATGCATTAAGATAAAAAACTTCTGACTCTAGAACCACTTTAAAGAGGTTTTTCAGTTGGTAAAAAAAAAAAAAAAAAAATCAGCAGCAACAAATACTGTAGCTGCTGACTTTTAATATAAAGGACACTCCCTGTGGCTCTACAGCCAGGTTTCCACTGCAAATGCGCGAGTCGTGACACACTTTATGAATGAACCTGCAGTCTCCTGGGACCTGTGACATATTCCAGGAGACTGCGGGCAGGGGCAGGGGGGTGCTTCCACTCCGATCACCTATTTGGTCGGAACAGAGTAGCAAATATATTGGGGGGGGGGTGGAGGGATTAAACAAAGTGGAAATTCCCTTTTAGGCTGAAGTTCTGCTTTAAGGGAAGAGAGAACATCAGTGTCATCAGTCTGGTTCTTCTCCCTCACTGACCAGCCAAAGGTTCGGAGACGGCCAAGACCTATAACTGTTACTAACCTGCAGCAAAAAATAAGGGTCTCCTTCCTTGCCAAAGAAGACTTTGTTGTGTGACAGAGCGGTGCAAATCTCAGGACTGAATGCATAGAAAGAATTTGACAATTAAATCAATTTTCTTATGTTTATTTTATGTGTATTCAGCTGTCTGGGGTTCAGATTTTGGGCCTGTGTCACTAGGTTTTTGTTCACTCCAGAACTGCGTTTTTCCCCATACAAGTCCATGGAAATGCAGAAGCATCTTTAAGCAGGTGAAATGCACCTATCAATATGCCAAATCGAACTCTGAAGCGTCTTGAACTCAATATTAAAACACGCTGTGTTTGCCTATAAACACAAGCCAAAAAGCATTTTGATGGAGGCTCTTAAACATACTGAAACTTTTCTTTTTCGTTTAAGAAATGGACTGTCTCAATTTCACATAAGGGAATATGGAACATCCCTTAACTGGTTTTAGGAAGATTGCTGTAGAGTTGTGTATTGTTCATATTGCTCACACATAACACTAGGCAAAATTGTGACATGTCTGGCTGACCTCACAATAAACCGATTTCTTTCCTCTACACTATCTATAACTCTTTATGTGACTTGTTTGTTTTTCAGAATCCCAACAGAATCTTTATCGAAATCAGGATTAATCAGGCAGAGGCAGCGATGTGTTGAGTCCCAGAAAACTGGAGGAGAGGATGCGCCTACCCTAAACTTGGTACCTTGTAGCAGCCTTAAAGGGGTGCCCGAAAAAACTCAGGTATTGTGTTTACTATCTCAATTTAAGAATTAGAGTTCTGTTATCAAGTGAGCTGAACCCTAATTGCATCAACCATTTCTGGCATTAAAAAATAATACACAGCGCTAATTCTAACGTAATACTCAACTAGTGATAAGTGATAAACACCAATAAAGTGAAATTGCTTTCAAAAACATATCAAACAAAAATGTAATAAATAAAAAAAAGTGTCCATAGACGGAGGACCTCCACAGAAAACTATCCTTCTTATACATTAAAAGCAGCACTGGTCCTAGTGTAATATTTAATTTATTATACACGATAAACATAAATTAAGTGGAATTGCTTGCAAAAGCATGTAAAACAAGAAAATATAAATGAGTAGAAAAAGTGTCCACAAAAGGAGAACATCCATGGAAAACTATTTAACAATTCTCCTTAAAGGATCTCCCTTTGCATTTCTGGCATTTGCTGGAAAGACTTGTGTCTTTTAAGGTGGTGGGAGCTCCTGGGGGCTGGTCAACTGCACTTTAAGCCCAACTGCAGGCTTGGCCCATACCTCAGCAGGACTCCACCACCAGAAGTATATTTAACTTGTAACTTACTCTACCACATCTGAGTAGACTGTCACCACCAGGAACTTATTCTACCATGTCCCCAAGTAGGTCTTCACCACCAGGAACTTTTTCTACCACCTCCCTGAACAAATACCCACCACCAAGAACTTATGCTACCTCTTGCCTGAGCAGATCTTCATCACAAGGAACTTATTCTACCACATCCCGAAGTAGGTTTTCACCACCAAGAACTTATTCTATTACTTCCCTGAGCAGGTTTTCACCACCACAAACTTATTCTACTACTTCCCTGAGTGGGTTTTCACCACCAGGAAATTAATCTACCACTTCCTTGAGTAGGTCTTCGCCACCTGGAACTTATCCTACTAAAAGGATTGGAAAACAAGCAGCTAAAGGTGCCAAACATATCATTTCAAAGCTGCTTGCTTTCCAATGCTTTTGATAGAATAAGTTCCTGGTGGTGAAGACCTACTCAATGAAGTGTTGGATTCACTTCCTAGTGGTGAAAACCCACTCAGGGAAGTAATAGAATAGGTTTGTGGTGGTGAAGACCTGCTCTGGGAGGTAGTAGAATAAGTTCCTGTTGGTGAAGACTTATTCGGGGATGTGGTAGAATAAGTTCCTTGTGATGAAGATCTGCTCAGGTAATTGGTAGCATAAGTTCTTGGTGGTGAATATTTGTTCTTAAATGCAGTTCACAAACTTGAATTCTGCTGACCATTAGTGAGTTAGGACTGGGCCAGATATCAACTTTCAACACTTTTTACAGCTCCATAGGTTTTAAGAGCTATTTAATGATATGTACAGGCACCTCTAGGTTCCTGCTCAAACTTTCCATGTGTCATTTGAAAAAAGATACAGGGTTTCATAAAACTGGAGAGTGAGTACAAAATCTGGTGCATCTGTGCATGGTAGCCAATTAACTTCTAACTTCAGCTTTTTCCATAAAGCTTTTACAAAAACCAGGAAGCTGAGTGGTTTATATGTAGAGCTGCACCAGATTCTGCATGCTCCAGTTTTAGTAAATTAACCCCTCAAATTCAGTGTGGTCCATGTGATCATCATGACAGCAAATCACATTGATCACATGGTGCTTATTTACAAAAAGCATGCAATCTACAGCTGTTTCCATGACTTATGCAGTGAAATTCACAGTGGCAGCTGCAGCAGTGGCAGCTGCAGCCAGGAGCCTGTAGCTGCCACTGTGGACTACACTCTTAAAAAAAAGAAATAATTAAAAACTGTTACACATAAAATAACCCATTTTTTTATAGTGTGCCAGATTATAAGTGAAAAAAATGAGATTTAGGTAGGAAAATTGTCATAAAGTTATTGCCAAGTAAACTGACACAATCTAGCACCATTAAATTAGGTCTGGGCATCTTTGCTTCAGGTGTAAAAAGGCATGAGTGGTTTGTCAGCGACTGGGGTATGGATTAAGCAGCTTTTATCACTTCCCTGAACCTGTGTCCATTGCTATAAATCCATACACTGCTGGGTAGATAAACAGTCCAGATACAGAAGGAATATTGTGTCCTTAAACTGGCTGAGAAACTGCTGATTCTGCTTTATTTCCCAAACCCTTTGCATGGCGTACTGCTGAGTTAAGGCAGAATTATAAGGTACCCTTATCACAGGTGTTGTGCTGCATCTCTGTCTGACACATAAAGTGAATCCGCAGCTCAGCCTGACCTCCAATTATATCATAAAATGGGAAATATATTGTGTCAGCATTACATCCTCTATTTACTAACCTGCATCAGACGGACTTGTTACTGCCATACGTTTAATTCCAGTTTCCCATTACTTGCGGCTGCAGATGAACAGATTGCTTGGCTCATCTGAGGTGCGAGCGTAAGGTCAGCTGCAAGCAGACGCAGAGCAGTTCAATAAACGTTTATGGCTTTGTGTGCATTTGATGGATCTGCCGCGATGTCCCTATTTGATAAATGCTGTTTCTACTCTGCTACAATGTAAACCCCATGTGCAGGAAGACAGATACCCTTACCAGATCATTACCTTTAAAATTAACTCTGGGAAACTCCATTTTTTAAATCGCTGGTCTCATTTTAAGGAGAAAACATGGAAGTGATTGTTTCACTAAAAACAACACTTTTGGATAAAGTGGTAAGGGGTGAAGTCTTTATTAATGTGTCCCCACTGGGAAGATTCACTATCTTTATCTGTCCTGGTAACTATTTTCACTAAAACAGATTGGGGGGATTTACTAAAACTGGAGCACGCAGAATCTGGTGCAGCTGTGCATGGTAGTTAATCAGCTTCCAAATTCAGCTTGTTCAATTAAGCTTTGACAATTAAACCTGGAAGCTGATTTTGCACTCTCCAGTTATAGTAAATAACCCCCATTGTGATGAGAAATCAAAAATCTTAAAATGTCAACAGAACAGTAAAGCCTCATACACACAGGCGTTATTAACGCCACGTTTTGAGCTGTTTTTACAGCTTAAGAATGCTACACCATGTTATTCAATGGTCTCATACATACAATGACGTTTTTGAGCTGTAAGTGGCATCGGCGTTCTTAAGCTGCAGAACTAACGCGTTCCGAAGCTGCAGCGCTAGAGCTGTTTTGACGCTGAGCCTGCAAAATGCTCAAAAATGCGTCTTAACATTGTATACACGGCTTTAAGCCTCGTCAGACGTTTCTCTGCCTCTATTCAAAATCAATGGTTCCCTATGGGAGCCCACTGATTTGATTAGAAGTCACACCAGAAGTTGGATCATGATGATCCGACTTGCGGTGTGACTTGGATCTTGAAGGGGAACCCCCACAAAAAATGAAAAAAATTTGCGTGGGGTTCCCCCCCAGAGAGGTACCAGACCCTTCGGTCTGGTATGGATTTAAAGGCGTAAAAAACGGCGTAGGGTCCCTGCCACAATCCATACCAAACCCTTATCCGAGCACACAGCCTGGCAGGCCAGGAAAGGGGGTGGAGACGAGCTAGCGCAGGCCCAGACAACCAACGGCCAGGGTTGTCGGGAAGAGGTTCTTGTCCTCATCAACATGGGGACAAGGTGCTTTGGGGTGGGGGGTGCCCCCCCCTGCCCCACGGCACCCATACTCCCCATGTTGAGGGCATGTGGCCTGGTATGGTCCAGGAGGGGGGGTGCTCCTGGACCATACAAGAAAAAGAAAAGTCGTGTTAATGCGAGACACTCCTGACACTAGTCAGAAAGCTGCTTTCCACAGAGAACAAGCTAGTAGAAACTTTTTTTTTTTAACACTCACGCTTTCACTAGCATTTTAAAGTGGTTCTAAAGGCTGAATATTTTTTAACTTCATGCATTCAATGAATAAATGTAAAAAACCTTCTGTGTGCAGCAGCCCTCCCTGCCCCCCCCCCCCAATACTTACCTGAGCCCCATCACGATCCAGCAATGTGCACGAGATCCTCTGCTCTCCCAGGTCTCTGCCTCCTCTTTGATTGAGAGACAGCAGTGGGGGCCATTGGCTCCTGCGACTGCCAATCACAGCCAGTGAGGAGGGAGCAGGGGCAGGGACAAGCCCTGTTCTGTGTCTTGTGGACACACAGAGCGGGGCTCGGGAGTGAGCATGCACAAGTTCCCAGTTCCCCCATAGCAAGCGGCTTGCTATAGGGTACTCGGAGAAGAGGAGGAGCCAGGGGCACCGGTGAGAGAAGAGGAAGTTTGGAGCTGCTCTGTGCAAAACCATTGCAAAGACAAGGTAAATATGGCATGCTTTTTTTTTTAAACTTCCTTTAATATTGCTTCAAAGGGTTAACAAAGCCAGTGATTTCACTAACAGCATTCTGACAGACACACCCAACAGGTTAAAGTGGTTCTAAAGTCAGAGGGTTCTTTTATCTTAATG
>BLSH010514868.1:1438018-1450174 GCA_018402905.1 Glandirana rugosa
CATTTTTTATAGTTTAGTCCACGTTACTTTTATTTTTTATTTTTTGACGTAAAAACGAACGTACGCTGACCCACTACTTTTAGTCGTCTCGAAGTGGTGTAAATGATTCGAGACCCTTTTCTCACGTTGACGTGAACTTTTCACATGTCTGAAAACCGGAAATCATGTAGGTGGATCTCAACGGTGGAGTAGGGAAATTTGGGTTTGTGTATACTTAATGTGTCCAAGACTCCGATTAAATACGTCTATTCCGTGGTTCACTCAATAATGGTGATCTCAACTCGCTTGTGGACCTACAAGCCCAAGACGACCAGGCAGGCTTGAAGGTCCGTGCGATCGTTCGGGTTCCGTCCGGACCCGGACCCGGACTTTGTCCCGAAGTTCGGACGGACCAGCAGAACCCGAACATCCAGGTGTTCGCTCAACTCTAGTGGTAATAACTCACTTGGTGCCTTATCTGCATAAATTAGCCTCAGAACCTGTGTAATTCATATGTGTTTGGGTTTAAAGGGATGAGGTGGCAACTCTAGGTGGATGTACTAAAGGCCAAAAGTCTGTACACTTTTCAAGTGCAGTTGCACTCTTTTCCCAGAGCTTAGTAAATGTGGTGAAGCTCTGCTGATTTTCATCACCCAGTCGCATGCAAGCAAAAATGCAGTTTTTTATTTTTTATTTTCATTGCACCTGATTTGATATTTTTTACAGAGAGAAACTTTACCACATTTATTAAGCTCTGGGAAAATTGAATGCAACTGTACTTGCAAAGTTCACAGTCTATTGCCTTTAATAAATCACCCCTTATATACAGTGGTGGCTGGTGATCAATATTTGGGGGTGTGGTAAACAAACCTGGCCCCCTCACTTGCACTCACCCCAATCCCCCCTCTGCGCATGGCTGACGATCGATTGATCAAAGTGGCAATCCACTCACACTACATCCCTCCCGCCCCCAGAGCTCGATAGGCGGCGATCTGCTCGCACTCTACAACCCCCCACCCGATCCATGGCCTTACCTTATGCTGCGGTAGAGGTGTGGGCAGGATGATGAGGTGGTGGTGTTGGTGCTGAATCAGGGGTAGAGCTCCTGGAAGAGGCTGTTGCTTCTCCTCCCGGTCAAACAGAAGGCAGGTCCTGCGGTGGGTCTCAGGAACCACTTTATGTTTAGCCAGGAGGAAAAGCAGGAAGACATTAGCGAATATTAATTCACTAATGTCACACAAGTGGGTGGGCTCCGGGCGCAGTGCTCTGTGCAAGCCCACCCTTTTTAAAGCTAATTAGAGCCTCCAGCTCTAATGCCGTGTTTAAAAAAAAAAAAACACATTGAACTCCATGCGTCCGGTGCCCTGCATGGAGATTAGGGGCCGGACACATGGATTAGGGGGAGGGGGGCGGTGCCCCTGCGCCCCTAATGCATGGCCGCCACTGTTGATATATCTGATGCTTGTTGACAGTTATCACATTTATATCATATTATTCAGTAGCAAAGAGATGAATTGCCTATGTAACTTTAGCCTAAATCAGTCAAATCAGCAATCCAGTTTTACAGCTTGGATTCCAGATTTGCATTATTCTCTACAGAAAGGATATATTTGTGTGCAGATATTCAGTTAATCAGTAATTCTCATTAGTAAATATCTACCTAAGAATTATATATATTATTTTAAAGTAGACATAAACCATAACTGTATTACTTAACCACTTGAACTCCAGAAGATTCACCCCCCTTCATGATCAGGTCACTTTTTGCGATACTGCACTTCGTTATTTTAACTGACAGTTGCGCGGTCGTGTAATGCTGTACTCAAATAAAATGTGTGTCATTTTTCCCCACAAATAGAGCTTTCTTTTGGTGGTATCTGATCACAACTGCATTTTTATTTTTTGCGCTATAAACAAAAAACGACGACAATTAAAAAAAGAAAACTATATTTTTACTTTCTGCTATAAAACATATCCAATATAAAAATGGAAAAAATCTAATTTCATACATGTGTGGCCAATATGTATTCTGCTACATGTTTTTGATAAGAAAATTCCCAATAAGCGTATGTTGATTGGTTTGCGTGACCGTTATAGCATCTACAAACCATGGTATATATTTATTTATATTTTTTCATTATTAGATGTGTACTTCTTATCTCCTACAGACTGTTTGCAGTCACTTCCTGTCTACATGCACTCGAGCAATGGTTGCATGGCATTTTTATGGGCTGGCTTCCTGATTGTGCCAGCAGTGGACTATGCCTGAATAATGTGTGATGGCCCTTGTAGCTTCCATTGGAAGCCCATATTCCTAGTGTGACAACACAGGAGCACATTTGGAAAAGAGGCAAAGAGCGTTGTCACCCTATGACAGGAAATATCTGAGCAAAGACTGTCATAGCAGAATCGCCAAGTATTATTTTAATGACAGCTGCAGATTTATAGATATAGAGGAATTCGTTTTGAAATTACATTAACATTTTAAAACTTCTATGATATTTTAGGGATTGGGTTTACATGTACTTTAATATGTACAATCAGCATGTACATTCTCTGTTTAGTTAGATCTTCCTTTATTGTTTTTTTTTTTTTTGTCAGCGATGGAGTAAAGTGGGCTCTCACATTGAGCATATGGCTTCCCACTTCTGCCTGGATACGGAAATCATTGGCGACGCAGATGAGAACAACCGCGAGATCGTAATCAACCCGTGCGAAACCACAGCCATCAGTCAACGCTGGGAGATGGTCCTTCAAGACTTCCACTGAGGGCAATGAAACCATCGCAGTAGAAAATTGAAAAGCCTTACAGCGAGCTCTACAATGTTGCGCTGCTTGGAGCCAATGAAGCTCTAGGCATACATGCCGTAACATGAAGCTGAAAATGACGATATTAAAATGGAGAGAAGAGACTGCAAAAACTCCAAAGGGAAAAGGAAGATCTTACTGGCAAATTTGATTTCTGAGGGAAAATCTGTAAGAAAATTGTAATAAAGGGTTATGTTATGCCTAAGAAAATACACAAACAAAAGATACATTTCCAGAAAAAGAAAAGCACAAAAATAAAGAATCAGTCTGCAGGTAACTGATATTTTAGGATGAAGTGGATGGGTTTGGGCGTTTTATATCTTTTGGAGATTTGGGAAGTGATATCTCTGTAATAGAGCTCCCAGCTTCAACCACTTCCCACCAACCATTATAAAGGGATCTTATTTTCTGACTTGTTTTGTTAGACTCCAACCTAGCTGGGTGATCTTATCTCTGCCATTACCAAAAGGCAGGGGTGTGATATTTCAGTTTTGTATTATTGCAGGGTGATGCACGCAGCACCATTTTTCTTTATCAATCACATGAAAGCCTTCCATATCTTTCATGGAACATGGTGGCAAGAATACTTAACCTGAATTAGCAGTTCCACCCAGTTACACAATTACACTCCATTGATTTGTCCAACTTAAGTATAAAGGGATATAGTATGTGGTCAATATTTGTGGACACATGACCTGACCTGACCATCACATCTATAGGAGCTAGTTGAACATCCTATTCTAAAACATCGGACTTTAATATGGAGTTGTCTGTGGGAAGTTTTACCCATTCAGTACAAAGAACTTTAGCAAGATTAGGCACTGTGTTGGGCAGGAAGACGTGACTCACGATTTGTCTGAAAAGTGTTCACTTGGGTTCAGGTCAGGGCTCCTGAAGTGCTCCCAAGTTCCTCCACACCAAACTCATCAAACCATGTCTTTATGGAGCTGGCTTTGTGCACTGTTATTTAAAATGATTTTGTATGCTGTGGCATTAGCCTTCACTGGAAGCACTGGAACCCAATTTGGAGGGGTATCCCATGACTTTTGGTTTTATAGTGTAGGTGTGATGGCCAGGTGTACACAACCATTTGCCTACATAATGCATATAGGGTTTTAGCTTCATGAGAGTGATATCTTCATCATTTATAGGAATAGGCAGAGACATAAAGAACTGTTGAGAAATCTCACCAATGAAGTCTTGAGATACAGGAAACTAGTGGGTGTTTTAATCCACAAGTGCTCATCTAAAACTGACATGTCAACTGTAGAATTGGCCTTTAAAGTACACATGTGCTCTCCCCATGCAGGGCCAACCAAAATGTTTTATTTTATTGATGGTCCCACCAGGTGCATATACTCAAGTTCCCTTCATTCCTTGGCAGCTCCATAAAGCCTCCAGAAACATCTGAATATGGGGGTCATGTGACTCATTACACCCCCCTCACATGATTGGTATTTTAAGCACTGTCTCATAGGGCCAGGGAGTGATTTCTCAGCCTCGTGTAAGCTCTAAATTGCAGACTGAAGCCTACACAGTGACCAGCCCAAGTGGCTGGGTGCAATGTAAAGGTAAGCATGGTGGCTAGAAAATTGTTTTGCATAAGCAAAGCACAGGTTTACTTTAAAGAGGCAATGTCACCTTGTCCATGCAGGGCAAAGGGACAGTGTATCTGCAAAGAACCCCTTTCCTATGTATATTAACCTTGCCTGTGCTTTTTCCTTTGTCCAATATGGCAACAATATCCATAGCTTCCAATATGGTGGAGCATGTGACCTCATTTGTGACAGTGCCTAGGCTTAGCAGCCAATTACTAGGCCAGAGCACTGTCACATGACTGAAGTGGCACCACTGCTCCTCCACATCATTGACACGGCTAATATCAGCACGTGCTGTGATGGAGGAAGGAAGAGCAAGCAGTGCAGATAAGATGTGTATAAGGAGGTCAGTAAAGGCCTTTGCAGAGACATCATCACTTTACCCTTTATAGTAAGGGTGACAATGTGTCTTTAAGGAAGAAGGAAAGCCTGAGCTTCAAAACCCAGACATGAGCCTACAGATGAGGTAGCCATTTTGCCTATGTTACCAATATTCAGCCTATCAGTTAACTAAGAAATAACTACAGGCCTTAGAGTTCTTAGTGAAACAGTAGGCCTAACTGTAACAAGCACTGGTTCAGCAAACAAAACGGTTAACCCCACACTGCACTTATGACAGGTACACTTTGATGTACATTCCGAAATCCTGGAATCTTTCCATTTGTATACATGTTATAGGTCAGAGCAGAGCTCTGAACCTCTTGTAGGCTATATATAATATATATTTTACTTGTATATTTATGAAACAAAGACTAATATATAATGAATTTCTGTGGTAATTGAACTGTACTCAAAAATCAGACAAAAAAAAAAACACAATCAAGTAAATTCTGGATGAAATGACAGATTTCTCTTCAAATAAATGAAAAAATGGTCACCAAAGTTTTTAATAAAAAAAAAAATGTAAAAAGCACTACAAAATTAACATGGTGTGATTTTTGTCACGCTAACTGTATCATCTCTCAAATAAAATCATTTTCCACAGTTGTCTTTTTTCTTCTGTTTTGTGGATCTCAGCTGGTGGAAAGGAAAATGTCTGTGTTGACCAAAGTTGGGAGCAGAGCAATCGTAAAAGAGATTTGGATAGTGTTTGGAAGGGATTGATCTGGTGATGTCTTTCTATTGATGAACGTATTCACATATTTACCCATTATTCCCTGCGTGGAAGCAGTGGTCTCTCTACAGAGGTCCACCATGTCCCCTGATAATTCAGAGCTATAGCTCTCCAATCAGGAGGGAGCTTGAGCTCTGCTGTTGCAGAACTCTAGCTCTGACTAAACAGGGGGCAAATCGTGCCTCTGCAGAGAGATCTCTGCTTCCACAAAAAAAAAAACAAGAATCCTCTGTGGCATGCCGGCAGTAGGCAGACTTTTCTAATCAGTCTGTGGAGGCTTTCTAAAGATGCACCAGGAATGTATTGAGCTGATTTATATTGTAAGGTCAATTGGGTTCTAAAGTATACTTTTTTATATATTATATTTTAAAGTGTTAATAAATTTAGGTTATTTTTCTAATTAAACTTACCTGCTCTGTGCAGTGGTATTGCACAAAGTGGCCCTGATCCTCCTCTTCTGGGGTCCCCGGCGGCGATCTTGGCTCCTCCTCTTCTTTTTATGACCACCATAGCCAGTCGCTTGCTATGGGGGCAAACGTTGTCCATGCGCTCCCGACCTGTGTGTATTTGGAGCCGCACTCCATAGTCTTACACAGCGGGACTTAGGCCCGCCCCCCACTTCCTCTTCACTGCATTTGATTGACAGCAGAAAGAGCCAATGGCTCCTCCTGCTTCTCGAATGTTGTGTGAAGAGGCAGTAAGGGGAGAATAGATGCAGCCGTGCACAGCGCTGATCTCTTCTCTCCCCTCTCTTACTCTTCATACAGGAGAAGGGGGGCACAGGGTAATTGAAAACGTTTTTTACCTTAATGCAAACAATGCATGATTAAAGGATATGTAAAGGTTCCATTTTTTTAAAAAAACAAACATGCAATTCTTGCCTCCTCTGCGCAACGGTTTTGCACAGAGTGTCCCCAATCCTCCTCTTCTGGGGTCCCTCAGCAGCGCTCCTGGCTCCTCCTCTTCTTCTCGTTGGAGAGCCGCTCTTCCTCGGGGCACTCGTGCTAGAGCACTCCTGTGTCCTGCTGCTGCGTCCATTGATACAGACAGCAGGACTCGGCTCCTGCATCATTGTATTTGATTGACAACAGCGGGAGCCAATGGCTGCGCTGCTATCAATCTATCCAATGAGGACCCGAGACACTGGCTGGAGCTGGAGCGATCGGGTTCAGGTAAGTAAAAGGGGGGCTCTTTGGGGCTGGTGCACTACAAGAGGTTTTTCACCTCAATGCATACAATGCATTGAGGTGAAAAACCGCAAGGGTTTACGACCCCTTTAAGTTAAAAAATGTTTTTAGGTTTAGAAACACTGAATAAATAAGATATTTAATATAAAATCTAAAACTTTTATGAGCAAGATGTGCAAATGCCAGTTTGATTTACCCACTTTCTAGATTAGAGCGGAGTCACACAGGGCCAACATTGACCTTTCCTAAATTATTCATAACATTTACATTACGGTTTCAGTATGGCACTGCACGCTATATTAATATTCCACAGTTGTGCTCTTGTGTTTTATTTAACCTGGCAGTTTGACGGACACGGGAGAAGACAAGCCTTTTTGTATAGGAGAGACAGGCCCATCCACATGAAATTGACATGCTTCTTGAATAATTTATGCTCTTCTAGACAGAAGGGACATGTAAGTGGAAATATGGCCCCTGCTGATTGACGGATGTCACACGGAGAAAACAATTCCTTCTGCAAGTTTGCACAAATGTCTCATTTGTATGGAATTATAAAAGCAATTGGGCATATTCAGCAATAAAGCAAACCACAGCGTTAACATGCATGGTAACCCATAGTAACCAGTCTGCTTTCCATTTATTGATCAGTGAACTAATCAGCGAGGATTAATATCTATCTGTATTGGATATTTGCAAATGTCAATGATCTGCAAGACATAATCTGTGGTAAGAGAGACTTAGTTGTGTAGCCCCTGACACCGGCCCATATACCTGCCAGCATCAGCTAAGTGTTTCTAGAGGAAGGGTCCCTTAGGAACAGTGTAGGTCCCCCTTTAAAAACAAGAAAAGTATGGTACTCCCCAGGTACAGAAAATTGGACTTTTTAGGCACAATTTAAACACATTGTTAAAATTCTTATAAAGTTTATTAGTAAACAAATTGTTAAAAGATTGGTGCATACATCATCATAAAAGCATACAACATATATACTGTACAACCATATTTGATCGCTGAACCATAGATGTGTTCATATATTTTCTCCTCAAAGGTATACCCCCAACAGCAGTCCCTTCCTCAGGGGCAGATATGTACAATAGGAGCTTATGACATCAGTGAGGTTCAAACAAATGGATAAACAGGTGCAAAGATGGTCTCAGACTGCCGTCCTCAGATGGAAAAAGGGAGAGTTCTGCCTTTAGAACCAAAGTGGTTCTAAAGGCAGAAGTTTTTATTTTATGAATTAAGATAAAAAAACCTTCTGTGTGCAGCATCCCCCCTCAGCCCCCTTAAAGTGGTTGTATACTCTCCTATTGTTTTCAGCTAAGGAAGCTGACATCTTAGTCTCTGTTTAATCTGCAACTGCCGTGATGCTGCACATGTGATCCATTATGACACCACCCATTGCATGGTTTGCTAGTTTGGTTGAGAGCACAATCAAGGAGACAGCTAGCATTTCCAGCATGCCGGTAATATTAACTATTCTTTGACACTATCAAATCGATGGGTAGACAACCGCTTTAATACTTACCTGAGCCCCATCTCGATCCACCAATCTTGCATGAAAGACTCAGCTGCCCGGGACTCTTCCTCCTGATTGTCTGAGACATAGCAGGGGGCATCATTGGCTCCTGTTACTGTCAATCAAAGTCAGTGAGCCAATGAGGAGAGGGGCAGGGCTTGAACCACCGCTCTGTGTCCCAATGGACAAAGAGCAGCGGCTCGGCCCGGGTGCGCCCATAGCAAGTTGCTTGCTGTGGGAGCACTCGGCAGGAGGGAGGGGCCAGGAGCGCCAGTGAGGGACCGAAGAAGAGGAGGATCTGAGCTGCTCTATGAACAACCACTTCACAGAACAGCTAAGTAGAGAGAGCTTAATATCACTTTACGTACAATAAATACAAAAAAAAACTAGAAAAAAATAATTATGTCATGTTGCCTTTACATTGCTTAGAATACACTGGACAACAAAGATCTTGCTTCCTGAATACTTTATGGTGTGTTCTATAGACCTTTGGCTGCCAATCACAAAAATAACATTTAATCTACCAGCTATCACATACCACTTTGAAGAAATCTTCAGTTTTTGCAATTTGCGCTACCTGTTGGCTATGCTGCATACATGAAATATGATTAGAATGAATACCTCATATATGGGATTTTAAAGGCAATTTAAATATGTTTTAAATATAAATTAAATTGTTTAAAATATATAGATTTCTTATCTCCAAGTTAAAAACATAATTCAGTAAGAAAATATACATTTCATAATGAAATACATTCAATAGTGTGATACAAAATGCGTAAAATGCAGGTGTATAAGAAAAATTGAACATTCATATCCTGGGATGGTATTCCCCGTAGGCTACTGTAGCACTGATGGCTAAATGGCTGTAGTATCAGGGACATCCAATGCGTTTCAAACTTTATAGAAAAAACATCTTCATCAGGGATATTAAACCATCTTTGCAAATATAAACATCCATACAATATGGGAATGACACATATAGTGTAAAAAATCCTTTTTTTCATGACCTCCATATCAAAATATACAAACTTACTACAGATGTTGAAAATAAACCATGGCATTCTCAGGACTACTGAACCAATAGGACATAGCCCGAGGATCGGAATCAAAAGACCTCCTAAACTGTGGACAGAAGAGAGAGGGAAGACCCAAGTAAGGAGAGAGTTTGTAACTTATCTCTGGAGACCAATAAAAGAAGAAAGTTCAACTGAAGTGGGAAACCCCTTTAAATTCTAATTAAGTTGTGAACAATATGGTTTCTCTTTCAACATTTTATTGATTTTTAAGGCAAATTTTAACAACCAATATATATGTCAGATATCGTAGTCTGGAAAATTACATTACAATTTGTAAAGAAAACAAAAGTGATTGCTAGAGACAAAACAGTGTGCTTAGACCATACAGTTATTATCTTGTGTTGGCAGTTATAAAAGCCTAAAGGACAGATTGAGTTCTTTATTGGGCATTGTTTCTCGCTCACAAGGTCAAAAGAATAGGGTTTTGCCTAGACGTCCCTGGAGATTCAGAAGGTGGAGACCCAAGTTCGGATTGCGTTGAGCTACACGCCTGCCACCCCATTGGGATCAAGCTGTGAACAGGGTTAGAACAACGTCTTCCCCAGGGCGACCATGTTACAGTGGGTAACCTAGGAGCCAGCCCAAGCTTACCTCCTCGAGGTCCGCAAATGGGGAACCAGTTTAACAGTGACCTCAATTGGGTCGTTGACATGTCAGCGAGGAACAAGTCAGATAGTTAAGAAGAAAACAGAAACAAACCAACCATGGTCAACCATAGGGCTGGTCAGAGACCAACTCAGCCAGGCGTTAAGGTAGAGTCAACCTCTCTATCTACTGATATCACACAGGTCCTATCTTGACGTGTGCTATCACAGTATAGACGGTCAGAAATCAAGAGCAGGGGGGAAGAAGAGAAGAAGCCATGAAGAATGTGGGAGGAGAAGAGCAAGGGAAAAGAGAGTAGAAGGTTTTGGAGAAAGGGACCTAGGAGGGAGCCACTGGGAGAGCCAGCATGCCAGGGTATAAGGGGGTGTTGATGGAAAAAAGCCCAAGGCTCCCAGATGGATTCAAAGGCCTGCACTCTATCTTGGAGGATGCTAACTATTTTCTCCTGGACAATGATCCAAGATACTTTCCGTTTTACTGCTGAAAAAGAGACTGAAGCTTTTTTCCAAGATTTAGCTATGGGGATCTTGGTCCCTAGCAGTATGAAAAATACTAATTTTTGAGCATTGTTAGGTAGCCTGTCCACTTTGTGATTCAGGGGAGCTGTTTCGAGATTTTGAGGTACTGGAGCGCCCGTGAGCTTGCGGAGCAAGGCAAAAACCTTGTTCCAAAGTGTTCTTATGCGGGGGCAGGACCACCATATGTGAATCAGAGAACCAAGGTGATTGCAGCCTCTGAAACATAGCGGCGAGGCATCTGGGTATATTTTAGCTAGGAGGGTAGGGACCCTGTACCACCGTGTAAAAATTTTAATGTTAGCCTCGATCAAGGAGAACAGTATGGTTTAGATACAGTAGATACCTGAAATGTATTTTGTAGCAGGTCATGTCTCATGGAAAAAGCCTATGAGGATATATGTTTCCAATCTATGTAGTGAGTCCGTCCTCAAAAATGGACCTCCACGCTAAAACAGAGACAATGAGAACATAACACTAAGATATAGCCCGTCTAAGAAGTGGGATGAACCCTTTGGAGGGCTGTCCTATAATCAAAGAGATATATACTTATAATGATGCTGGCTTTATGGCGGGTCTCCTCCAAGCTCTCTCCCTAAATGGTCCTGTCCTTAGTGCGGGAAATTGCGAACGCTCGAGCGAGTGTCTGCACTGTACGGCGTCCCGGGAGTAATGGCCCCGATCATGGTCCCCAGCATCTCTATACTGCACAGGCATGGCAACATCGCATCCTACGCAATAACGTCACATCCGGCTGAAGGGTGAAACCCAAAAGCCGGATGTGCGTATGACTGCTTCCGGTTCCCAGGAAAATTGGAATGCACAGAAGAGACTAAAACGGCTGACACAGAAAACCGCCCCAGAGGGGGCCCGGATGGGGAAGAATTCCCCATATGGTATCCCATAGGGGAGGATGACTAGTGGGTCCCACACATGTAGTGGGGGCCCTTCTGTGCCGGGTACAGCATGGGCTGGCAGTGCCCTGGACGACCCCAAAGATGCCACGATCTTTACATGAGTTTCACAGATGTGACTCTACATGAACAACATGTAGGGGATGAGCAAGGAAGAGGGGAGGAGGGGAGGAAAAACAGGAAAGGGAGAAAAAAAAAGGAGATATGCAAGCAAAAAAATATAATTAATGGTGGCACTGTATTGCACAATGGAGCAATGTGTCCCAAACATCATAAATAGTGTTGAGCGAACCCGGACTGTAACGTTCGGGTCCGTACCGAACTTTAGGGTGTCCGTGGCACGGACCCGGACCCGGACATTTCAAAAATCGTTCGGGTTCGGTCCGGGGTTCTGCTATTTTACTCCACGTGTTGAGAAGCTGCAGGGCAGCCAATCAACAAGCGTTTCATTGGTTTGCCCTTGGAAGCCATCACAGCCATGCCTACTAATGGCATGGCTGTGATTGGCCGGTGCATCATGTGACCCAGCCTCTTTATAAGCTGGAGTCACAGTGCTGCAGTCACATGCTCCTTGGGTTAGTGTAGGGAGAGGTAGCTGACTGCGTGAGGGACAGATTTGAGACATTTTAAGACCTGATCCTGCATCCTGAGATAGATTACTTTACTACTGCTGTCTGTGCTGTTGCTCTGAGGACAGATAGCAGAAATTCGAAGAGTTGTGCACCTCATTTTATCGTCTTGGGGCCTGGCTTGGGCTTGCTAAAAACTTTACAGGCCCAGGCCCAGGCACGGTGCCTGTGGGATTTCAAGCCATGCCTGGGCTTGCAATGTCAGGCC
>BLSH010514868.1:1461809-1483153 GCA_018402905.1 Glandirana rugosa
GTTTTTGAATCCGCGGTCAGTGAAATCCATAAAAAGGTACGGAATTATTTCCTTGAACTTTCGTCACTTCCTCTCTCCCAATCCCATCCAAAGTCTATGGAACAACGTCTAGTGAATGTATATCTCAACTAGCTTGGAGACCTTCAAACCCAAGACGACCAAGCCGGCTTGAAGCCCTGTTTCAGGCCCAAGTCCAGGTCTGTCCTGGGCTTGAAACTGTGCCTGGAGCTTGGGGTAACTTTAGTTACCCCTGGGCTTGAAAATCCGTGTTTTTACCGACATTCTTTCAGGACCTTTCAGGATCACTTACCCCCATTTTCCTTCCTTTTGCAGACCTCTAGGACTTTCCAGGACTTTCTTACAGCCATTTTTGTGCCTAAAAGTTCGGGTCCCCATTGATTTCAATGGGGTTCGAGGTCCGTGTCAAAGTTCGGGTCCTGTCTGGACCTGAACCCGGACTTTGTCCCGAAGTTCGGCCGAACCAGCAGAACCCAAACTTCCAGAGGTTCGATCAACTCTATATGTAAGTGATCTGCAACAAGGTATCTGAAACCTACCCTAACCCTCTCTCCTTCACTGCTTTCAAGTTCCTTTATTAAGGCATGGAAAAATACCTAAAGTGACTGGCGCCTAAGTTTTTGTTCTAAAACTCCCCATTGTAACTATGGATTCAACCCTGAGATGTGATGCATGCCTTCCCCATCCCTGGTAAGCTCCCAAGAGGGTGAGGTACCCGCTACACTGGGAACAAACCAGAGGACAGGATGGGTAGCAGAGATGGATAACCGGGAACAAGCCAGAGGCCAGGATAGGTAGCAGAGATGGATAACCAAGAACAAGCTGGAGGTCAGGATGGGTAGCAGACATGGATAACCAGGAACAAACCAGATATCAGGTTGAGTAACAGAAATGGATAACCGGGAACAAACCAGAAATCAGGTTGGGAAAGAGGGGAGTGGTCTGGACTGCCCCAGTTGCAGACCATTACCTAGTAGCGTAAGGAAATATAGAAAGTTATATAAAAATATAATATTCAAATGCACAGTTGTTAAACAAAAACAAATTACATGTATTGACACAAAGGGGACATTAAAACATAAAACGGGGGGCTGTAACTATGACCCCCCCACTTTATGTTTTAATGTCCCCTTTGTGTCAATACATGTAATTTGTTTTTTGTTTATCAACTGTGCATTTCAATAAATTATATTTTGATATAACTTTGTATATGTCCTGAGTGCCAAGATAGTCCATGTCTTATGCTACTAGGTAATGATCTGCAACTGGGACAGTCCAGACCACTCCCCTCTTTCCCAATACTATATCGGATGATGGCACTCCCCCTATGTTTCATTACAATTAATTATGAGGCTACTTCTATTTGTACAGATATCAGGTTGAGTAGCAGAGATGGATAACCGGGAACAAGCCAGAGGCCAGGGTGGGTAGCAGAGACGGATAGCCAGGAACAAGCTGGATGTCAGGGCAAATAACAGACAAGGATAACCAGGAACAAACCAAAGGTCAGGATGGGTAGCAGAGATGGATAACCAGGAACAAGCCAAAGGTCAGGACGGGTAGTATAGATGGATAACCGGGAACAAGCCAGAGGTCAGGATGGGTAGCAGAGATGGATAACCAGGAACAAGCCAGATGCCAGAGTGACCAGCAAACATGGATAACCAGGAACAAGCTGGAGGTCAGGGCAGGTAACAACATGTATAACTGGGAACAAACCAGAGGTCAGGGCAGGTGGCAGAGATGGATAACCAGGAACAAGCCAGAGGTCTGGAAGGGCAACAGAACAAGGAACAAGCCAGAAATTGGATCACAGAAACCAACGGAGGATACAGGCTGGATAACAGGAAGGCATACCAGAGGTTCGGCAGCTAGCTTTTAAAAGCATTGTTCTGTCAGCAAGTTAGAAAGGAGGTGGCTCAAATAGATTGCTGCTATGACAGGAAGAAGGACCATTTGTGATTGCTTCTGGCCAGGCAGCAATCTAATTGGTGCTTCTGTGGGTGCTGTCAGAAGGTGGACACCACTCTGATTTAAGTCGTAGAAGCAAAGGTGACACTGAGTTGAGGAAGGGAGGTAGTGCTGACACTTTCAGTTATAAAAATGTTTTGCATATCAATTAAATAGTTTTTGGTGTTGCAAAATGGAGTTGTTATTTGAAATTATTATATACTGAAGGGTTCTGTGTTCAAGAATTACACTGAATATCTCTGATTAATAATAAAAATAAAATAGTTTCTCCCATAAATGGTATAGTATACTCTCATGCTGTGCTCTTTTACCAGAAATTATTTTTTTAATTGTGACTCATCATCTGCTGTGAATGCTGTTAAAACAAAATAATAATACATGCCATTTATTAGTATAACACAATCATTATTAGCACAATAGAGCCTACTTAAAACTAAATGTATTCACACATCTCATTCCATCACAAAACCAAAAAATAAGTGGATCATTCCTCATTTAAGGATGGTGAATTGAGCCATGCAAATTCTTCAGTTATGCTCCAAGGCTAAATGTACATCCACAATCATTGGTGTATAGCACATATATGGCTTCATATTGTAGATATATTTATTCCAAACTGAATACTGTTCTTTCTGGCTTGCTGGCCATCACCCTAATTAAAAATACACTTAAATAAAATACAAAAAAATATAAAATATACACTAAAATAAATGAAAGTATAATTAAAAATCAGATTTTATTTACTATAGATACCCTTTAAGCATCTACTGCAGGATTCGGATCTGTAAATGGCAGATTAATTTAGCCACTTCCACTCTTGCATTGGAGAAGAGTCACACAGGGCCAACAATGACCTTTCTGAAATCACTCATAACATTTGCATTACATTTTCATTACGGTAGTTCATGGTATATTAACATTTCACCGTCATGCTCTTGTGTTTTAACTTGGCAATTTGATGGACAGAGCTGGAGTCTACCCTTTCCTATCTCGTGTTCCTTTCAAACAATAGAAAGGCTATCTCCTTGTGATGTATATGTTTATTAGGAAATTAAGCTTTGATGCAATACCAAATAATTTAGCAAAATTAAAATAATACCAAGCAATAATTGTTTGGTCTTAGAATGCAGTATGATTTGTTTTAAAGCAAAAGTTTGGTATTTTTTTTTAAATTCAACACCAAATACATGAATTAAAGTGTTACTAAACCCAGGACCCTGCATTCGCTATATCTGGTCTCCTGCAGTACGGAGGACATGGGAATGCAATTATTTTAGTAAATATAAACTGCTAAATACCTTTTCTCGTTAGCAGTATATAGAAGTCTTGTGACTTCTATCAGTGTCTGGTTAAAGCTTGTAGGAGTTTTCATTCTACTATGATTGTCCTATGAAGCTGCAGGACCCCTAACTCTCTGTCTGGACAGTGCTGATTGGCCCTGTGCTGATCACAGGCACCCTCCCAGGACAAAAAACCTCCCTAGCAAATACACATCAAACTGAGCATGTGCAGAATGACCCCAAGGCACTGTACTATCAGGAGATGGATTGGGGACAGTGCAAGAAGGGGAGGAACCATATGTGTGCGCAGCCTATTGCATTAGGGTGTGCACCCCAAAGCTCAAACACACATGAATGCCACCTGCTGTCACAGGGAAGAGGCTCTGGTGGTGGGAGACAGCTCTGGTGGTGGGAGATGGTTGATTGGGAGCATATTATGCTACACCCCAAATACGGGTGTAATGTGTTCCTAAAGCTGAACCTAGCCTCTAATATAATGGGGGCATTTACACAGGCCACTGGCACTCCCAATCACCCACCCGGTGCCACCCCTGGATAATGCTAATGGACTTGGAGTGATTAGGATGTGACCAGGCACACCCGACACACCCTGTGCTCACGTCTATGGGAGGATCAGAGAAGACAGGATCAAAGAGCCTTTTTACACAATGTGCAAGATTAACCCTTTAGGCTCCACAGTGAGTATAACAAGCATGCTTTACTGTATATACAGTCTGATTTTACTGTTATGGGTTTAGTAACACTTTAAATGTAATAATGTGTACTGTATACCATGTCCTGCAGGCTGCTTCTTGTAAAAATCCCCCCTTCATGCCGACTTCATAGCTGCCAGATATTCCCTTGAGCAGCTATCTTCTGGTGCTGTATGGATAACCAGCAGCTGCTGCTAGTGTGAAAAGTTGTACCACTCGCCTGCCCCCTTCTGCTCACTCTGCCATTCAGAGTCCTTGTACTACTGTTCTGACACAATGCATTGTATTCTATGAATGGGCGGTGGAGATCCTGTCATTCATACTCTCTGCTTCCATTAAAGAATGAAATGCATTGCGGGAGAATATACATTGTAGTAGTACTAGGACTCTGAATGCATGGAAGAGGTCAGGAAGTGTGTTACTGGAAGGATCACCAAGGTTAACATAAAAATAAAAAGCCCTGAAAAAAGTACTTGCAGGCTGTAATATATTACAGGTTTGAATACCTGAATCTACCATCGTATTAGCTTCCTTTAATCTCCAGCACAGTAAGACGGTGCGAGATTGGGTGTGAAAGGTGGTGGCAGTGCTGCCAGACCATCAGGCACTATTGCTTTGTGCAGTACTGTCAGTCTCGTACTGAGAGCAGGCCAACAGGGGGTGACAACAGGATCATGTGTAGTGATGCTGCTTCATTGTCTAACTTAGTGGTCTCCAAACTGCAGCCTGGGGCCAGATGTGGCAATTTGCTTGCTTTTATCTGGCCCTTGGGGCACTATTTCATCCACTGTTACCAACAATGGGAAAAAATTCTCTCCACCGACACCAATGAAGGGGGCACAATAGCTCCCAATGAAACAAAGATGGGGCACAGTTCCTCCTGGTGACACCAACAATGAAGTACAACTCCTCTCAATGATAGGAATAATGGGACACGATTACTGTCACTGAAACAAACAACAAGGCATTATTTTTTCCCACTGACGTTGGGACCTTTTCTACTACCATTGGCCACAGTCCGGCCCTCCTAAAGTCTGAAGGACAGTAAACAGGCCCTTTGCTTGGAAAGTTTGGAGACCTCTGGTCTAACTGGCAGGTTTGGGGAGAGTGGGTGACCAAGCTTAATTGCATAACTGCAGTGGACAAAAGTAGGGTCATTGACCTGGGTATGTTGACTGCTAGGTGCAATTGGATCACAAAACTGGCTTAACATTAATATTTTATATTAATATTTTTTAATATGAGAATGAGACTGTAGATTTCTCTGAACATAAAATAAGAAATAAAATATAATGACTCCAACCCCAACAACAACAGGCATTCGGGCTGGAATACCAGAATGCGCAGTTCCCTCCTATGTTGGTACCAGCCCATATTCTTCCCAATATTGGATATGTTCTAGGATAAGGTATAAGTAAAGATAAGTATAAACATGAAAACCTAAATCCTGCTGGATGTAAACCTGTATATTTTTAATTATAAAAGATAATTATTAAAGAGGTTGAAAAGGCAAATGTCTAAATCTGCTGGTAAGTAGAAAACTGCTTTAATCACAGCACTATCAAAATACAAGTCTAGTAAAATGTCCTATTATCATTATCCTTATCTTCCTTTCATCATTCAGCAGGCAGCCAGTAAAACTTGAGCCATCGGAAATTAGAAAGAAATTACATTTGGAAATTCCCCTTCAGCTATGCAGGAATTAAAGTTGTCAGTCAGTTAATTGTGTCGACTCTAATTTATGTATCACCCCGTTACATCGTGCTATTTCATTCAGAGAACTCAAATGTTACCGACTTACAGGATTGATTTCTTGCTCGTCTTTAGCAGCAATCATCACACTGAAGAGACGGTTGGCTTTGGTGGCTGGCTCCGGGTAATGATTGCTCTTTTGTTTTGCAGGATTGAAAGCGCGCTCTTTGCATTTTGCTTTTGGTCGCTGTCAAAGGCAGGACGGAAATAACCCAATCTTACCACATTGCTGCATTAGAGATTATCTCGGGTCCTAATTAAAAACTTTTCTATAGTTTCTCAACTTTTTAGATCCAAATATAAGACTATATTGCCACTTTTCTGAATATGGAATGGCTGCTAACATGCTTTCCGGGCTGGAGTAATCTGGATGTGTAATCTATTGAAATAAAAAGAAACGCTTCAAAATGCATATCAATGTTTCACACATGTAAATACAGGGTAACCGACGGGAGTCGCACACTTTTAGAGCAGATAGTACATGGTAAGTGGTGATGGGAGGAGGACAAGCTAGGCGTCATCTCCCCCCCCCCCCTCCTCACTGGAATGCCAATTCAGTCACAATGGAGCAGTGGACATTACAACATTGTTTGTTTGCTACCAATGGAAGCTTTTTGAAACATGTTCCCTGTGCACCTCATTTCACGTGCCATGGCCTCCATGGTCTCCGGACTTGCCAATATGTGATTTCTTCCCATGGGGGTACCTGAAGAGCCGTGTGCACACTCACAAACCCTGCAATTTGAATTAATCGAAGGATGCCATCCAAAAAGAAGTGCCCATGATTGTTCAACAACTGTTGGCCGAGTGATGTTGGCCTGAGTGATGGACAATTTCAAGCAAAGGATTGAAAGCTGCATTCAAGAGGATGGTCGTCTAAATTACATTATGTTCCATAACTGAAAAAGTAACTCAAATGGCATGTCTTGACCTCTGTTTTTGTAAAAATAAATACATTTTGAGTTGAGAATCTACAGAGTATTGTTTTTTCAAAGCCATCCGACTCTGTCGGTCATCCCATGCATCATGATGCGTATCAACACAAGAGTCTCCCTGTGCAGGTTCAAATCCTGCCAACTGTGCCACGTGTGGGGAGGTGCAGGGTGGTGCAGCGTGGTGCGGCAGCAGTAAATACTCAGAGTCCAGAGACAGTAATAGAACTGTATTGTAAATACAGTTCAAACCTGTAAATCTACCCAGCAGGTTGTCAACCCGACCGGGCTCGGTCACAGTATGTTGCAACGAACAGTGCAGCAGCAGGTCTCAGATGCACTGACTGCATCTGTCTTGAGGGATGGAATGCAGCTTGACTGGCCTGTGCCCAAACTGGGAGGTTTCCAGGAAGGATAGCATGTTCCTGCTCTTTCCCTACTTGTCTGGAGCCTCTTCCTACCACTAGTATTGTCCCTGACAGATGGATGACCTATCCCCACACAAAAAAGTGTGCTCCAAGTGCAGGAGCCAGGGTCTTAAATAGACTTTGCCTGAGCCGAGATGGCCACAAGAGTCACACGGATGACAGCATCCAACTGGATCGCTTCCCCAGTGACCATGCCGTAAGCTCTTAAGTCCAATTCACAAACAGAACAGAGAATAACAAAACATGCAATATACTGTATATCACCAGGGTTTTGCTGGCGGCATCACATGTGGCATTTGTCAGAAACAGCCTAGGGGTCTCCTCCAATAGTCACCGACCCAGCATGCACCGGTCAGTCATGTGACAAGGGGGGCGTTGCCACCAGGTGACGTCACTGGGTGGCCCCGCCCCATAGCTATTTAAGATATGTCACTTGGCAGGGCAGCCAGACCACGGAAGTGTTCGCGACGAGAAGAGATTTTTTTTTCTTCTTTCCGGTCTGTCGGTGGGCTTTGTGATTGACGATGGATTTGCATCGGGGGACAGTTTTTTGTTTTTTTTAAATAAAGGAATTGTCAAAAACTTTTGTATTGTCTTTATTCACTTTTTTTGGTTAATGGGTAGACCATACTCATTCACATAGGGGAGGACCGGGGTCTGGGGGCCCCCTTGTTAAAGGGGGCTTCCAGATTTTCCAGATTCCGATAAGCCCCCCGCCTGCGGACCCCCACAGAGGCCAGAATTCTTGTGAGCAGGAAAAATTACTGTGCTCTCTGCTTGTACTGACTGTTATCAGATTCCATTTTTCCCTTAGGACTACAAAACCATGTCATGCTACTGACAATAGGAGAGGGTCAGGGTTCCGTAATCCTATCTTGTTTTCATAATGCAGAAGGGTGAGAAGAAACAAGTTCGAAAAAAAGTGTGAAAAGCCGGCACCACATTTAAGGAATGGTAAGCTGCAATATATTGTTGCTTTAGGGCAGTGGTCTCCAAACTTTCTAAACAAAGGACCAGTTTACTGTCCTTCAGACTTAAGGGGGTCCAGAATGTGGCCATTGTAATTAGAAAATGGCATCAGTGGGATTTAAACAATGCTCCTTTTTTGATGTCAGTGAGAGGAATTGTGCCCCTATTGTTGGTATCATTGAGGGTGAAGAATCATGCCCCATCGTCAGTGACATTAGGAGGAGCTATGCCCCATCATTGGTGTAAATGGGAGGAATTGTGCTCCTTTGTTGGTGTCAGTGGAGGGAATTATACCCTATTTTTGGCGACAGAGGATGAAATATTGCCCCAAGGGCCACATAAAAACTAGCAAAGCAACGCATCTCTTCCCCGGGCCACAGTTTGGAGACCAGTGGGTTTAGATACACTTAAATGGGATCTTTCAGTAACTTTAGAGGTTTGCATGAATAAATTCCTGACGCATCACACAGCATCCATCAAATTTTTTTCTTTTTTTTGGAAAAGGTACACCTTTTATTATTTCAAATCAACCGTGAACTTAAAGTGTTACTAAGCCCAGGACCCTGCATTCACTATATCTGATCTCCCACAGTACACAGAACATGGAAATGCAATTATATTAGTAAATATAAACTTCTAAATACCTTTTCTCATCAGCAGTATATAGCAGTCTTGTGGCTTCTATTAAGTTTGTAGGAGGAGGTTTCATTCTACTCTGACTGTCCTATGAGGCTGCATGATTCTTTGTCTGAACAGTGCTGATTGGCCCTGTGCTGATCACATGGACTCTCCCAAGAAAAAACAACTCTCTAGCAATACACACCAAACTGATCATGTGCAGCCTGACTCCAAAGGCTCTGTCTTATCATGCGTTGGATTGGGGACAGTGGAAGAAGGGAAGGATCAGAGAAGACAGGATCAAACAGCCTTTTTACATAATGCGGAGGATTCACCCCTTAGATTCCACAGTGAGTATAACAAGCATGCTGCATATACAAACTGATTTTACTGTTGTGGGTTTAGTAACACTTTAAGTCTTATACCTAAATATTACCTAAGCTGAGATTATGCCTGCAGGCAAGAGAAAGCATTTCCTCTGTCTTCTCTTCCCCAATGATCAGACTGCAATATCATATCTTTGCAGCAAGTCACAAGGAAAAAAGCTATAGGAGGGGCTTATCTGTGTCAAACATTTGAGCATAGGCAATACCTGCATAGGCACCATGAGTGTCTCATCTCAGTTCAGGAACTAGGTGGACAAAAAATGGGTGGAGCTTCTGAAAAGAGGAGCAGATAAAGCAATTGTCAGTGATTTATGTGAAAGGTAATAAATAGCTGTAGGTGTTATACTTAAACATCACATGAATGCACATAAATTGGAAAATATTTCTGATTACAGTTCCACTTTAATTAAATATCCAGCACTATCCCTATTTAGAGCAAAGAAACTGATTCTCTAGAAAGCCCACCGCCTATGCTGCTGATATATACAGTACCTTTCTTGCACTGCTCTCTTGCACCAATACTGTCTATGTGAAGGACCCCCTGACCTTGTATATTCATCTTGCCAGCACTCCTCTTCCTCAGTTACAACTGGCGACAATAACCGGCAATTCTGGCTATAGAGGAGCATGTGACATGCTCAGAGCTAGTAGTCAATCACAAGGCTTGAGCGCTGAGTCAAATGACTGAATATATGAGGTCACCTCTCCCCCGGATTACCGACATTACAGATTTCACTCCAAAGACATGCTGGTAGGTTGATTAGATCCTGTCTAAAATTGCCCCTAGTATGTGTAAGAATGTGAATTAGGGACCTTAGATTGTAAGCTCCTTGAGGGTAGGGACTGATGTGAATATACAATGTATATGTAAAGCACTGCGTAAATTGACAGCGCTATATAAGTACCTGAAATAAATAAATACATAAATAAATTTCACTGATAGGTGAGTATAAGGGGGTCAAAAGACCCTTTGCAGAGACTCCGTAACCTTAGTGCCCATTCACATAGGGGCGACTTGCGATCCGACTTGAGTTGCCTCAAGTCGCCCCAAGTCGCTTGACATCTGAAATCCCATTGAAATGAATGGGAGCCGTCTTAATATACGCGACTGAAGTCGCTCCGACTTCAAGGCGACTTCTGAAAAGGTTCCTGTACTACTTCTTGGTCGACTTCTATCCGACTTGTGCCCATAGGATTCAATAGAAGTCGCCTCCAAGTCGGATCCCCCATCTACATGGAAGCGACTAAAGAAAAGAATTTATCCAGGGCAACCACCTCCCTCCCCGCTCTGATTGGCCACAGGCAAAGTCGCCTGGCATAGTCAAGCTTGAAGTTGCCTGCAAGTTGCCTCCAAGTTGCCTCCAAGTAGCCTGCAAGTAGCCTGCAAGTAGCCTGCAAGTTGCCTAGCAAAGTCGTGCCTGAAGTCGGATCGCCCCTGTGTGAATGCAGCCTTAAACTGCATAAACAGGGTGACAGTTTCCCTTTAACTCCTTTAAGTTAAAGTACATATAAACTAGAGCTGCACGATTAATCGTTGAAGAATCAAGATTGCGATTCATCTCACATCACCATCTTAAAATAGCTTTTCCCCAATTCTATGTAATGAGTGCAGAGTTCTCTGCTCACTTATGACAGATGACAAAAAAAACCCAGGCAGCCTGCCAAGTCTATCACAACATCGGAGATAAACATTTTAACAGTTCTTTTAATAGTTCTTTTAGATCAAAGGGATGAACTTTGGTCTGTAAATAAGGGCAGTTTAACCACTTAAAGACTAAACCTTTTTCTGACACTTCTTGCTTACAAGTTAAAATCCGTATTTTTGCTAGAAAATTACTTAGAACCCCTAAACATTATATATATATAAATATTTTTTTTTAGCCCTAGAGAATAAAATGGTGTTTATTATATTTTATGTCACACTGTATTTGCACAGCGGTCTTTCAAACACAATTTTTTTGGAAAAAATATACTTTTAAACACAAAATCACCACGCAGTGTGTATCTTAAAAAATCAATCAAAATTTAGCTGCTACTTAATAAAGTTAATAGTCCGATGGGTGAAATAATTGTGTATGATGACACATTCACACATAAGTCCAAAAAGTGCCAATGATGAATAATGAATCCGACAATCAGTGCTTTCCACACAGAGTGAAAAATCCTCCACCAATGTGCCAGTCACCCCTAAGGAGAGAGGCTTACCAGATGCCAGTAAAGCTCAAGCATGTTAACTCATCAATCATCAGATCGTAACATCTAGCGTCATGGCTCCACAGATACCAGATCAGTACATAGTGTAAAACCACTTACAACAAACTTTATTTAAAAGGTAGTGCTCTTTGATATGAAACCAAAATCAAGAACACGGGGACATGACCTCAAACTAACTGGGGGGAAGTTCAAAACTAATCTTAGAAAGTATTATTTTACTGAAAGGGTGGTTGATGATTGGAATAAACTACCAACAGAGGTTGTGAGACAGTCAACAGTAAATGGCTTCAAACATGCTTGGGATAAACATAAATCTATAGTCAGACAACAAGGTTAATGTAAAAAAAAAAAAAAAAAAGGGCAGACTCGATGGACTACTCAGTCTTTTTCTGCCGTCACTTTTCTATGTTTCTATGTTTCTTACATAAGTTTCATCTTTAAAACAGCATCAAAATATACTTTACTGGTCACGACTGTGTATCCTAAGTACTGCCAGCTCCAGCTCCTAGCCCGCACGGTCAGTCACACGTTCGGTCCAGCATCCCTATTGCCATGTAGCCACGTCCACTGACGCGTTTCGTCACTTCCGACTTCGTGGACCGAACGTGTGACCGATCGTGCGGGCTAGGAGCTGGAGCTGGCGGCACTTAGGATACACAATCGGGACCAGTAAAGTATTTTTTTGATGCTGTTTTAAAGATGAAACTTATGCAAGAGCACTACCTTTTAAATAAAGTTTGTTGTAAGTGGTTTTACACTATGGGAGGCTGTTTTTTGCTTCTATGTACGGATCGCATCAGAGACCCTTGCTAGGATATCGATGTACCGATCTGGTATCTGTGGAGGCATGACGCTAGATGTTACGATCTGATGATTGATGAGTTAACATGCTTGAGCTTTACTGGCATCTGGTAAGCCTCCCTCCTTAGGGGTGACTGGCACATTGGTGGAGGATTTTTCACTCTGTGTGGAAAGCACTGATTGTCGGATTCATTATTCATGATTGGCACTTTTTGGACTTTATTTTACAGCACTATTCTATTACTATATATTTACTTTTACTATATATTCACTTTTATTTTGAGCGCTACTGTGAATATGTGTCATCATACACAATTATTTCACCCATCGGACAAAAAATATACTTTAATGAATTTAAAAAAAATTAAACAGTAAAGTTAGCCCAATTTTTTGGTATAATATGAAAGATGATATTACGCCCTGAAAATCGTGAGATAACTGTGATCTTTATTCTAAGCAAAAAAATTGTGATTCTCATTTTAGCCAGAATCGTGCACTCTAATGTAAACCCTCACCTTGTATAACAACCCATTCAGTTTAAAATAGAAATTAAAGTACCCTTGAAGCCGCCTATAAAAGTCTCCTGCCGTGGTACTGGGTCCCAGCCCAGATTGCTCATGCCTATCCTGGTAGTAGCGACAGATGCTTTAGGAACTGCGGTCAGCATGGGGACGTTCTGCATATCTGATGTCCGTGCCCACGACTGATAGGCAATAGGTCAAGGGTACACAGGAGGGAGGAAACTTTACAACAGACTTCCAAGTGGTGAGAGACCTCTGGCCACCATCTGGCACCACCACTTTTTATGACCCCCAGGGATTTGTTTTCAGAACAATTCTTTTCCCATTTGGAATGACAAAAGCTCAGTTTAAGAGCGCTCCAACATAGTTTTGGGCCCCAACATCATCCATTAGCCCATGTGTGTGTATATCCTAAGTTTAGGGCATTCCATATTACCTCCCTAGAAGGTTATAGGCTTTGTCCCCCATAAACCAAGATCTAGGTACCCATTATAAATGTTTTAGAAATATCCTGTGTGCAAAGTGTGTTTTGGTGCAATTGTTCTCTGCCTCTGTTTTACATTGTTGTTATTGTTGCTGTTATTTGCTTTGTGGGGTGTGTCACCCAAATAAACATCCTTCAAAGGGTCGTTATCACAAAGAACCAAAGAACCTATACATCAGAGGTCCTTCAGAGGCAAGTGCTATATGCACATAAGAATGCATGTTGTAATGCACATTAAATGCACGTTGACACAAAAACCCCTGCTGCATTTTAATGCCTTTCTCTTGATTTCAGTGAGAAGCACTCAAAGAAATTATTCCAGCCTGATGTTTTGGTTGGTGTTCCACTTTAACTGCATGACTTTGCTTTTGTATTGGAGCATAGTTCTTCCCAAAGTCCTCTGACAACCCCTAGTTTCATTTCTCTGTATCAGATTTTACTGGAGATTTCCTCTGAGCTTTTCACAGCTTTTCATCTGCTGGAGGCTTTTCATCTGTCATGTTAGATGACATCTTCTATGATCTGCAGTACTTATCCCGGGCATTAAACAAACACCCCTCTCCCTCCTCTCTGCCTGCATTGACATCACACAGACTTGTCACTCTCTCGTGTCCTCCAAACCTGCTCTCTGCAGGCAGGAGACAGATTGCAACCAACCCTTGTCTATACTTTTGAAATTCTTTCATATCTCTTGATATTCCGTCATAATTAAAGTTGAGCATCTCTGAACTCTGAAACATTAGATACACAAAACACAATACCACTGAGCTATCTTTCTTGGAGCTCTACCCATAGCCAAAATACCTAAGTTTTCTGTACCGTTTATTCTTTAATGTGCTGGGTCATTTAGGAAAAAACTGCAAATGGAACTATTTTACTGCTGTATGTTTTTTGTCATTAAAATATTAAAATAGGTAAATATAGTCCTTAAAACCCTGGGGGCCAACCTGTAGCCCTGGGGCCACATGATGTCCTTCAGCACTTATTGTGTGGCTCCTAAAGACAGCAGTCCATATTTTGCTGCTTACTCATGCCTGTAAAAGAAAACATTCTTTAAAGTTGATGTAAACCCTAACATATACCCAGTGAAGTGAACAGCCTCAGATGATACACAGAGATTAATTAAATCATCCTACTTACGTTTTACAGGTATATCTGCTGTCATGTTAGAATGTTTTTCTTCTTGTTCAGCAGTGGGTGTATAGTCTTGGCATACAGTGTGTGACAGCTGATTGGAGGAAAGGCACACACCCCCTCTCCACATAGGAAGAGGCAGAGGAAGGAGTGTGCAGAGCTGTGCTGTGAATAGATCAGCTCTCTGCTAATATATTTATAGCACCCACCCCAACACAAATTTCAGGCTGGTTTTATCTCGATTGACGGAGAACTTGTCAGATGTTATCATGCTAAAAACAGGAGAAAAGAGCAGCAGAAACACATGGGGCTTAGTGCTTTGGAGAGAGAAAAGAAAACACTACAGATATACAGTACATGTGCTTAGGTCAAATTTCATGAATCAGGTTTACATCCACTTTAAGCTGGCTTTTAAGGAGCTGCTGGATACATGGGACCTTCTGAGGATCCCAGTGATGACCCATCCTACCTGAAAGCAAACTCACAACACACCAGTAGCATAAAGCTCATCAGGGAGGATTCCACCATCCACCTCAAATATGTGGTTGGGAGAATATGGTCACCCTGCTGGCTGAATGAAAAAAAAATGAGTAATGAATAAGCTGCCTTTCTCTTGACCACAGCACTCTATACACCATGTTATATGTAGCACCCTCTAGTATGTGTGCTAGATGTAAGATAGGTTTCTGTTAGTGTAGGTAAATTTATTTAGCTCAGGGCTAAGCCTGAGCTGTGAATCTGGATCAGAGTTCAGTGGCTCATGACTGGATGACTCATCTGGCAGCTCTCTCTCACACTTTCCCCTGGTCTGGAACTTTGTAGAAATGTACAGAGCTGGAGGTGGGAGTAAGGAAGGGCTACCATCCATATTTATGAGGCCTCAGCCAATCCCCAGCAATGGGCCTGGCAGGGGGCACAGCTTACCTCAGAAATAGATATGGGTCATGCCGGCAGGGGCAGTCAGGTGGAAGTTGGGGATGGAGTGCTGAGGAGGCTGTTGGTGGCCCTCAGGGGTACCCCCTAGTCTGGGGGGGTGACCTTGGGCAGGGACTTAGGTGCTGGAAGGATCCTGCCAAAACACATGGAGGAAGCCCTTCCTGGAGGCACAGGAGCAAGGAGAAGGAGAGCAGGTCAGCACTACTGGGAGATCTCCTGAGAGTCAACTGGTTGGGCTGATGAGTGTCAGTCTGGAGGACTGATGTTAGCCTGAAAAGGGGCAACTGCAGCCAGGTGGGTTGGCAGTGCCTGAAGAGGTGGTACTGTGATTGTAGCGACAGGAAGAATACAAACTGGACACTGTCATTTTGCTACCCAACCAAGGGGCCTCAGGTTCCTGCTTTAATTCCACTGAGTGACTGTCAGATCTTTACACAGTGATCCATCTGGGTTCTGCAAGCAAGTGTGTGCTGGAGGAAGAAGTGGAGTTGTATATAGAGACTGTATATAGGAAGAATGTCCCTGAAGTTGTTGAAGTCAAGTGGGCATCCCCTAACTTCCCATCCCTATCCGAGTTATTACCCTCAATAAAACAAAAATATTTCACTCACGGACTGCTCCCTAACTCTGAAGTGCCTGAGCAAATTTAGTGTGCCTGGCTGTGCAGGGTGGGGGATCCCAGTTACTTGCGGCTCCTACATGTATATTACATAGTCCTGACCAAAGTATTTATTGCCTCAATAGTTGCTGGTTTCAATGAAGTTCTCCTTAAAAGTGGAACTACTCTGCATCTGTGTGCCACAAACCAGAAACTGTATTTAATTCATTTTTAATATTCAAAGCAAACTCCCCCGGTCCATTCATGTCTCCTTGCTTTATTTTGCTGAGAAATCACTTTAAAATCACAATATCTTAATGGGACTTCCTCTGTACCGCATCCATCATTTCTAAACCACACCAAAATAGAGGAACATTCCTGCTGCAATATCAGTTTTTTTTAAGATACATCATACACCAAACTTTCATGCAGTTTATTCAATTGCCTTATTTACTAATTAATTAATTGCCAAAAATATACAAAACTTGCTTAAAAGACAAAAATGTCAGTACACAACAATGTTCCTAGACAGGGGCGACACCTCAATAAAGAATGACAAAATAGTTAACAAGCTTTCATATATTGATGTTGAAGTATGTAGCAGAGCGTCCTTCCCATAGTAACTGTCAATGCCTTTCCCGGCTAGCGACGCTTCCTCAGGACAGAAAAGTTGTATTATTGTGCACTAAACATAATCAAAAACTGAATTTTCTCAGAGGACAAGGCAGTGCAATAATTGTACAGTAGTCTCCCGGGTGGACATAGGGGCATCAGGGGCCACAAAGCTCAATAACCACTGAGGACAGACATAGCCCACGGAATGATTGCACCCTAATTGTAGATAATATCCACATACACAGCAGACACAATAGGGTTGAGTTACTAAACCTGGAGAGTGCAACATCTGGTGCAGCTCTGCATAGAAACCAATCAGCTTCCCGGTTTTATTGTCAAAGCTTAATTGAACAAGCTGAAGATAGAAGCTGATTGGCCGCCATGCACAGCTGCACCAGATCTTGCACTCTCCAGTTTTAGTAAATCAACCCCAATCTGTCACCCCAAGATCATCATCAAATCTGCATACTTACTCTTTGCTTACAGAGGAAAAGGGGTATATATCCCAGGGAGTTTCAGTCCTCTCCCTACCAAATCCACCTTATAAGCTACAGGAAGTCATCATCAAAATAAAAATAAAAAATAAACATAACTAGATAGAGACTAAAATAAAATTAGGAAAAAAAATCATCATATAGACCCTAGGGTCCATTATACCTCCCTACTGCAATGCTACATTTATATAAAATAAAATAATACATAAGTGCAGAAAAAAAGCACATCCCCCCACAACCACAACCATAGATGTGCAAAAATAAGTACAGGTAACATGGTAACAGGGACATTTTTTTTATTTTTTTGTGGGGGGTATTTGTTTTTTCTATCTAGCAGCATAAGCATTAAAGATAGTGTTGATTGGGAGAGCGAATTTCCCCTTTAAGGTTTGCTCAGTCAGACAATACTATATTTTTTGTGTGCAATAAAGCATATACAATTGAAAATGTTATTTTTTTTAAAAAAAAACAAGCCTTTGTTGTGAGGTTTATGTGTGTCTATCACTTATGGCACCATTATTAGGAGCAGTTTGTGAGTAAAAAAAGATTATGGCATAGGCATGCAATGTATATATCGACTAGGCTCAGATTCTGTTTAATCATACCTCATTAAAGTGGATGTAAACCCTCTCCTATACCCAGTGAAGTGAACAGCATCAGATGATACACAGAGATTAAACAAATTCTCCTACATAAGTTGTACTTGTATATCTGCTGTCTTCAGCTTCTACATTCTTTAGAAAGTGCAGATCATGTTAGAAATATTTCTTCCTGTTTCAGCAGTGGGAGTGGCGTCTGGACATACACTGTGTGTGAGCTGATTGGAGGAAAGACACACCCCCCTCCACATAGAAAGAGGAACGAAGAAACTCGTAGAGCTGTGCTGTGAATAGACCAGCTCTCTGTTTATTTATCTCTAAGTTCCCTCCCTGACCCAAATTTCCAGCTGCTTTTATCTCCTGTGTCGGAGAACTTGTCAGAAGTTATCATGCTGATAACAGAGGAACAGAGCAGCAGAAAGACACAGGACTTGGGGCTTTGGAGAGAGATAAGTAACACTACAGATATATGTGCCCAGCTCAAATTCCATGAATGGGGTTTACATCCACTTTAAAGCGGTAGTAAACCCGTTGGCAAAAAAAAAATTAAAAAAAATTTTGCAAGACAATAGCATAATATGTTAGTATGCATCGCATACTAACATATTATGAAATACTTACCTTAGAACAAGGCCCCCGATGCCCGAGTTGGTCAGCGCTAAGGACGCTGACATGTTGGTCCTCTTCTTTCTTTCGGGTACGCGGCTCCGGCGCTGTGAGTGGCCGGAGCCGCGTGACGTCACTCCCATGCATGCGCGCGGGAGCTCTTCTTTCCGGCAGCCAGCTCTGAGTTGCTGGACGCCTCGGCTGGATCATCAGAGCGCATGCGCCGCTAATGTCAGCAGCTGCATGCAGGGCGAATATCTCCTAAACCATGCAGGTTTAGGAGATATTCTTTTTACCTACAGGTAAGCCTTATTATAGGCTTACCTGTAGGTGTAGGTAAAAACAGCTTTGGGGGTTTACTACCGCTTTAACCTCCCTGGCGGTATGATTATTTCAGATTTTTGGTGCTGAAAGCGGTACCATTATTTTGCATGGAAATTTGGCGTTTTATATTGTAGGCCTGTAATTCTTAGGAATAACTCACTTAAATCTGTCCAAACAAGAGTCAGGTAGACATCTCGGGTATGATAAAGTTTGAAGCACAAAATCATTAATTATAATATATATGAAAAAAAAATGTATAATATAATAAATAACTATAAATAATTATCAAAGATGATAATATAATAATAAAATGTATTCAATAATGTAATCTAGTCAAAAACACTGAAATTTGCTCAGTTGCAGAATTGTCGCTGTCGTCACTTTCAGTTTCTGATGATAAATTTCCCCAAAAATCAGTATTACTCAATTCTGCAAATGATTCTTATTTACTATCGCTGTTTTCTAGCTGATCAAAAAACACTTTTGACGTAAAGGGATGCTTTTCTATGCCATGGACATTCTCAAGTTTCCAGGCAGAAAGAATGACAAATACAATATAAAAGTGCATGCAGGGCTCTGGGCAAACCACTAGGGACAAAGGGGGTGTGAAATGATTTGATACAGTAATGTAATCTTACAGATTACAGTGTACTCTATGTTTACTGTGTGTTTCACTTTTTGAATTTCCCGCCAGGCTCCGCCCCCATGCGACGCTCGCAGGGAACGGAGCCTGGCATCACACAGGCATCGGGCGGAGGACACGGCCCGCGGACACAACAGGGGGGACATCTCTGGATCCAGGGGACAAGGTGAGTAACGCTGCCAGGATCCAGCATTGCGATCCCGAGTGGGGCTCGGGGTTACTGCCATTTGCAGTGAAAACATACCCCGAGCCACACTCGGGAATACCGACAAGGAGGTTAAGCCACTCCTGTTGTTAGGTGCAAATTGACAATGACCATCATTAACCACGGCATGCCACAGCAGGACTTGTTTTTCTGCTTCATCCTAAGGTTCTCCTGTTCTTTCATAATCCTTGTCATGCTCACCAGTTTAGGGGTTACAATTGCCACATATAGAGCAACCAATCCCCTCCCTTTTCCTCCTGCAGTCACTGGAAAATGGAGGGGATCGGTTCCTCTACATGCCACCCCCCGCCACCCATCCTATCCAGCTCCTGCTGCCCCCAGGCCCCTGTGTACTCCCCTAGCTCCCTCACCCCCCACAGCACTACCAGCTTCCCCCCTCTCCCGCCAGCTGCTGCAGGGGATGTGTGTCAGAGTGGAGAGCATGGAAGGGGCTGGTAAATGTGTAATTTACCAGCCCTTTCCTTGTCCTAATGATTAGAGTCAGTGATCCATACCGATCACTAACTCATTCATAACTGAGGCATAATAAACTGTGTTTACTATGCTTCAACTGAAAGGAAAGCTCTGTACAAAGCTTTTTCTGTCCATTCATTCTGTGCATCCTTTCTCTGCTTCAAAGGTGGAACATCAGAGATCTGTTTAGACCGCTGATATTGCACCAAAGCCCCCCAACAGGGGTCCTAAAAAATTGTAAAAAAATATAAAAACAAATTAAATAAAATGGACAAAACTAATAAACAAATAAAATAACAGACACCAGTGGTGTAAGGGTCACAAATGTCGCACTTGCGATCAGGCCCTGGTGTTTCGCTATTGTGGGGGGGGGGGGGCTGGCCGGGGGGCAGGGGGGCCCTTTATAATTTCTTGCACCGGGGCCCTATCTATCGATCTATAGATAGATAGATAGATAGATAGATAGATAGATAGATAGATAGATAGATAGATAGATAGATAGATAGAGTACAGAAATATATTTTGTTTGCTAAAAACAAAGCACCAATAACCATTCCTTTGTGATCACCACCAGATGGCAGTGCCTGGTCAGAGTCCTTCATTTGGAATTAGGTATTTATTTCTTGTTTCTGGTATCCCTAATCTCATACTTCGATTTTCAATGCTCAGCAAAGGCTGTATTTACAATTCGTTTTTTATTTGAGGTGGGCTCTAGCAAAAGTGCAAATGTCATCATAACACGTGTGATTTAGTATGTTGGAACTTGCATTACACAGAGGAATTTATTCTGTTGGCTGTTTGGTTAGAGCTGGACAGGCTAAGAGTTAGTGCATGTTTTTTAATGCTGAAACTGCTATTTACATTGGATCTACTGTTGGACGCACAATAAAGCTGGTTGCCTCTTGCTACCTTCCTTATATCCATGTCAGGGCCCCTGAGATCAGTGCATCACAAAACAGTGGTGGCTGGTGAAATTTTAGGATGGGGAGGGGGTGCTAGACCCCGCCCTTCCTTTTTGACTTATCCCACTTCTCATAAGCCCCAACCCATTGTAGAGTTCACCCATTGTGTCAGGAGTATACAGCCCAGCATCACCAGATAGGGTATACAGCAGTGCCAGATAGGGGTATATACAGCATCACAGATAGGGGTATACAGTACCACAGATAGGGGTATACAGCACCATAGATATATATATACAGCACCATAGATAGGGATATACAGCCTCACAGATAAGGGCAGGGCCGATCCTAGGGTCACAGGCGCCTGGGTGCAAAAATATTTCTGGCGCCCCACATGGGCGTGGTTATCTTACTAACTCCTCCCCTTTACAAATGTTTCTATGGCAATGACTCAAATACAGAGATGCTCCCCTAAGGAGTCTTCATTGCCCTGGGATCATCCCATGATCTCTTAAAAAGAAACAAAATACAGAAAAAGAATACTCTAAAGCCCCATACACACGGGACGACGATCGCACGTACGATCGTGTCAAAATCGTATGTTGGCTGTTGTATCTAGCATACTGACTGCACTACACGATCGTACGACCGCAGGAGAACGTTCAGGTGCATGCAATTAGCATCCGGCCGTTCCTGACTTTAGAGCATGCGTGTTTTGCACAATACA
>BLSH010514868.1:1491956-1506558 GCA_018402905.1 Glandirana rugosa
ATTGGGGAAGTGACGGTTACCGTAAATGTGTCATTATTCACGTAAAAATATCGTGACTAGCGACATATTTACGGTTACCAGGGTTTTTTCACAGTTTTACCATGACTGTACAGGCGGCGTTATAGCGTCATGGCGATTTTTAGCGTCTAACGGCGGTAATGATCATTTTTTATTTTTGGGGTCTTTACTTAAGAGTAGTAAGGATTTGCGACGTTGAAAACGCGTTTGGTTAGTTATTTGCGTCTAATGTAAAAAAAAATGGTTTTTATACTCCTTCTTATATTTAGCCGGTTTTGACTACTTTTTTTTACAAAAAAATATAAAAAAAAACCTAAACATAAAATCGCTTTTCATTCTTTTGCACAAAAAAAAAAAAAACGTTTTAACAGCGAAAAAAAACAAATATCGCAAAAAAGCGACAATTTTGCAAAAAAAAAAAAAACACGTTTTCTTACTTTTCGCTAAAATACAAATCCAAAAAAAAATATAAAAAAACATTTTTTTTCATCAGTTTTGGCCGATTTATATTCTTCCTCATATTTTTGGTAAAAAAAAATGTAATCTGCGTTTATTGATTGGTTTGCGCAAAAGTTGCAGCGTTTAGGAATGATGAGAATTCATTTCTGGGGTTTTTATTTTTTACTAGTAATGGCGGCAATCTGCGATTTTTAGCGGTACTGCGATATTGCGGCGGACATGTCAGTACCATTTTGACACTTTTTTGGGACCATTGGCATTTATACAGCGATCAGTGCTATAAAAATGCACTTATTACTGTGTAAATGCCATTGGCAGTGAAGGGGTTAACCTGGAGGGGGGCTCTAAGGGTTAACTGTTTTCCCTGGGCGTGTTCTAACTGTATGTGGGCTGGGCTGGCAGGGGGAGGGGAGTGATCACGGCTTCCATATACAGGAAGCCTGTGATCACAGCCCTTCCCCCTCTATGAGAACGGAGATCCGTGTTTACATACAGGGACCTCCGTTCTCTCACTGCGGGGGGGCCATCGCGGGTAGCCGGCAGCGATCGAGTCCACCCTACCCGCTCCCTGCCCCCCCCCCGAACACAGAGCGCGCCGTCCAGCGTTTCGCGATGTCCAGCCATCTTGCCACCGTCACGCTGCAGCGGGCGGTCGGCAAGTGGTTGAAGTGATACTAAACACACACTGTTTAATTTACATTGTCCCCTCTATTTCTGTATATGGATGATAGCACTGTCATTATTTGAATTACTAGTCCTCTGCTGCTGGTCACATCTTCAAAAAAAAAACAGCCTTTGGAATACAGAATAGAAATAAATAATATCAATAGTCAAATGGGCTGCTCAGATGTAATAGGCAGAAAATGCTCTGCATAGAAACTCACTGAAAACTGAGCATGTGTGGAGTTGCCACCAAGGTGGAAAAATCCCTAGCTGCATTGGGGACATGAACAGAAGGTGATGATAGAGAGCAGCAGGATCAAGCAGGTTTCTTGCAGAATACAGAAAATGAATCTCATAGTGACTGAGTGCGTATGAACAGCATGTAATACAGCATTTATTGATAGTTTTTATGATGTGGGTTTAGTGAGACTTTAATGTGTATGGGATGTGATAATGATAACAAGAAAGGCAGTAAAATAGATCCCCTGCAGCCAGCAAAATAGATTTCCCCATCAACAACAGATCCCCCCAGCACCAATAGACCCTCACAGTAACAATAGACCCCCAGCAGCAACAACAGGTCTCCCAGCAGCCGGCAACAGGAGACCTCTCCCTCAACAGTAGAACCCTCCCAGCAATAATAGATCCCAGCCAACAACAGATCTCCCAGCAGAGACCTCTGCCCCAACAATAGATCCCCCCCAGTAACAATAGACCCTAACCAACAACAACAGATCTCCCAGCAGCCAGCATCAGGAGACCTCTCCCTGAACAATAGATCCCCCCAGCAACAATAGACCCCGACCAACAACAATAGATCTCACAGCAGCCAGCATCAGGGGACCTCTCTTTAGAGAGTAGAACCCTCCAAGCAACAAGTGATCCCCCCACCAGCAACAATAGCCTCCCCCCCAGCGGCATAGATCCCCTAGCAACCATCATCAATAGACCCTACAGCACACCCCATCAGCTTTTGCATTTACAAACATTCAGTGCTGGAGGTGGCGGGACTGTTCCCATGCAAAGCTCTGTGCTTCACTATGGCCAACAGGAACTTTTGTGTATGAAGGAGCATGTGACCTGCATCCCTGCTTCAATACAGAGGTGCAAAGTAGAACAGAGGCACGGTCACCTTGCCCTGTATGAGCTATGGAGATGAGGCACCAGCAATAACACCAAGCACTGCAACAACTTAACCACTTCAATACTATGCACTTAGAACACTTTACTACCAGACCAATTTTCAGTTTTCAGTGCTGTTGCGCTTTGAATGACAATTGCGCGGTCGTGCGACGCTGCACCCAAACAGATTTTTTATCATTTTGTTCCCACAAATAGAGCTTTCTTTTGGTGGTATTTGATCACCCCTGCGGTTTTTATTTTTTTCACTACAAATAAAAAAAGACCCAAAATTTTGAAGAAAAAAAAAAATTCTCTATTTTTGTCACAAAACTTTGTAAATAAGTAAATTTTCTCCATCACTGGTGGGCACTGATGAGGCTACACTGACGGGCACTGATGTGGCAGTACTGATTGGCACTGATGAGGTGGCACTGATGATGAGGCACTTATATGCAGCGATGATGAGCACTGTTAGCAGCACTGACGGGTACTGAGAGGTGGCACTGATATACAGCACTGATGGGCACTGATATGCAGCACTGACGGACACTGCTAAGTGGCACTGATGGGCATTCATAGACAGCACTGATTGGCACTCATAGGCGGCACTGGGCACTGATAGGTGGCACTGATGGGCACTGATAGGTGGGCACTGGTAGGTGGCAATGGTGGGCACTGATATGTAGCACTGGTATGCATTGATAGGGGCACTGGTGGGCACTGATAGGGGCACTGGTGGGCATATACTCTGATAGGGGCTCATTCCCTGGTGGTCTAGGGTGGCATCTGAAGGTGGCACTGAGTGCCATCCACACTGAGCATAATGTCACTTACCTGGTGGTCTAGGGGGTTCTCCCTGGTGGTCCAGATCGGCTCCCTGGTGGTCCCTGGTCGGCTCCCTGGTGGTCCCTGGGCGGCGATCCGAGAGAGGGCTGTGCTGATAAATCATCAGCACAAACCCTCCCTGTCAGGAGAGCAGCCGATCGGCTCTCCACTCCTCAGGTCTGCAGACCTGAGTACAGGAAAGCCGATAAATGGCTTTCCTGTATTACACTGAGACCAGCCGTGATTGGTCACGGCTGGTCACATGGTAAAGTGCTTCGGATCGAAGCGCTTTACCGAGAACAGTATTGCGGGGGGTCAGACTGACCTCCCACACCACCGATCGCTGCAATGCGCGCCCCCCCCCCCCCCGGGCGCGCGGCGGCTTGTTATCCTGAGGACGTCATATGACGTCCAGTCAGGATAATTAAGCCACTTCCCGGCCATCATTTTGCATACGGCGGTCGGGAAGTGGTTAAAGGGTAGTGCCACTTTTGTGGGGAAAAAATAGCAACTAAAATATATATATATATATATATATATATATATGTATATATTGTATACAGCTGCCGTACAAGTCATATTGTAATTGAATGCTATTAAAGTGGTTGTCAACTCGTGACTCGTGACCGTGCCGTGGCAGGCAGCTCCCGCGCGGAGTGACGTCACGCAACTCCGGCCAGTCAAAGCGCCGGAGATCGCGGCCCCAGAAGGAAGAGGGGCAGAAGATGGACGTGGCCTGGAGTGGGGACATCGCTGGACGCCGCAGGCTTCGTTTGCAGGTAAGTGGCACATAATGGGTTACTATGCGATGCATAGTAGCCCATTATGCTTCTGATTTACAGGGGACTATTGAGGAAGTAAACCCAATCTGGGTTCACTTCCTCTTTAAAAATGATCTTTACTTTTTAATTAGCAGCTCTGTAATTTTCAGTAAAATGCAATATGACTACCTGGAGGCATTCTGTACACTATTTGTATACAGAACATCCCCCAGAAATGTAATTTCCTGCTTGTGTGATTGGTTCACTGATTTTCCCAGGAGTCTGCACTAAGATACACGTCAGATTTTGAGCATCCCCTTCAGCAAAAATGTAATTTTTGGTGAGATACTCCCAAAGGGAAATCATGTCTAAAGGCAAGTGCAGCAGTTGATTGATAATTATGAAATCACCCTGATTCACATTCATTTTACACATAGACAAAGACAAACAGTGATTTATTCAGAATAACAAAACGTAGGATTCAAAATCCACCTGTACATGAATTTTCTCTTCAGCTCCATGGCGCGCGCGCGTGCGCTGCCAGAGCCCAGCTCCGGTGCTGATTGGACACAGCGGGAGCAAATCTACGGGTCCAGTGGACACGATGTCTACCGGGAACCACCGATCGTTCTGAATGGCGGTCTGCCTATGTAAGCAGATCGCCGTTCTTCCAGAGGGGAAAATGTAGATCTTGTGTTTCTGCTAAGCAGAAACACTGATCTCTATTTTTCCCCAGTCAAAGCAAATCCTCCACAGTTAGAAAGCACCCCATAGGGACATGAACATGTATAAACCCTCGCGCTACTATAAATAGTAAGACAATAGTAGGTCAGTTGCTGCAATTTTAAGTATTAAACACAATAATACTGAAATAATACTATATGAATATGGATACTGCGCACTCTGACTAATAAATAAAACATAGAGTATATAAACCATTCATGCAATAAAAACTCCCATCGGGTGTGCTGGGTAAGTGCAAGTGAAAACTGAATGGATAATAAATGAATATATATTGCTAGTATATTTATAAATGCGAGTATTTTTATAAATATAAAAATACTAATACATGGACAAATAAATATTGGTGGTTCGCCGCCTAAGTAAATACAAGTAAATGAAATAAAATCTATAGTACATCAAAAATCCAATAGTGCCCCAAAGTGCTTCCGTGCCAAACAACAAGGTACTTATGATAATGTGCCCAATCCTATCCGATTGTCGGTGAAGCCAGTCTGGGGGGAGTCTAAGCTCAGCCCCCTCCAAGCTGGTAATTGTGGATGTGCAGGACCCCCATGCTCACAGAACTCTCACCTTAGACCCAGCTTAGATAAGCAATGGGTAAATCCTCCACTTTTATCTCTATTGTGATAGATAGTCCTCCTCGCCTCCTTAGTACACTCCTTCGTTCCTCCACACTTCTAATGGCTCAACTATATGATAAAAACCGGGCTACAAGGATAAATTCCTCCTGGGTATAATTGGATACTTAGTACCTCCAGTGCCCTCCGCTGGTCATCATGGCTCAGGTTCAGTCATGTGTGGAAATGAAAAGAGATATGCCTTCATAGTGTAATATGTTAAAAGACTTCAAGTTTATTAAAACAGTAAGACAAATGGCTGCTTACATGGAGTAAATAAAAATAGCGCAATGTGAATCGATATAACACACAAATGGTCAGGGACCGCTCCTCACTGTGTTTCCAGTGTAGTGTTCAACCCGGCAATGTCCTACGCGTTACGTCACGTCACGTGACTTCATCAGGGAGCCCCATAGGGACATACTTAACCCTTTGATTGACCCTGATGTTAACCCCTTTCCTGCCAGTGTCATTAGTACAGTAGCAGTGCATATTTTTAGCACTGATCACTGTAATAATGTCACTGGTCCCCAAAAAGTGTCAAAGGTGTCAGTTAGGTGTCCGATCTGTCCGCCGCAATGTCACAGTTCCACTAAAAATTCCTGATTGCCGCCATTACTAGTACAGAAAATAAATAAATGAAAATTACATAAAATTATCCCATAGTTTGTAGACGCTATAACGTATGTGCAAACCAATCAACATACGCTTATTGGGATTTTTTTACCAAAAATATGTAGCTGAATACATATTGGCCTAAACTGAGGAAATTTGATTTATTCATTTTTTTTATTGGATGTTTTATAGCAGAAAGTAAAAAATATCGTTTTTTTTTTTTTTTTTAATTGTTGCTTTTTTTTTTGTTTATAGCACAAAAATAAAAACCTAAGAGGTGATAAAATACCACCAAAAGAAAGCTCTATTTGTGGGAAAAAAAGGACATTTTTATTTGGGTACAACATCGCACGACTGCGCAATTGTCAGTTAAGGCAATGTAGTGCTATATCACAAAAAATGGCTTGGTCATGAAGGTTCGGTAAACCTTTCAGGGCTGAAGGGGTTAAGGCTCTTTCACACCATCTGTGTTGACCACTTTATTCTTCACAACAAAATGCAGACTGAAAGCTAGGACAAAGAGAAAACACTTATTTCTGCTGAGCCTTGCTGACGCCAAAACGTGGTGAAATGTGGTGTGCTGCATAAAAATTGAACGTCTGCATTTTTATACAGCACAGCCCACCGCGCCCATTTCACTGTCGTTTTTGTGACACTTCGATAAAGTAAAAAATAAAAAAAGGTAAACAGTGCCTTGTGTTTCATTGGCATAAATCACTGCCTCTCCACAATGGACACCAGCCTGATGGCGTTTTAGATTGTAGGCTGGCGTAAACAAGCCCTTTACATGAAGTCCACACTTGTGCGACCTGCGTCCTGTGGGTAGGCAACCCACTCATTTCAATGTGCTGCCCTACCCACAGAAATGCAGGGATAGAAGTCACTGCCTCATCTTTTAAAAAGTTGTGGTTTAAAATCACGCCACGTTATGCCTCGCCAAGTTGCTTTTACAGATGTGGGGCTGGGGGGGGGGCATTAATAATTAATAGCACTCCCTTATGTCTGCTAAAGAGCAGCCCCTTGGGTTCGGGAACACGTGCGATTTTGTAAGCGTTCCCAACCCGGACAAGGGTGAACCTAGGCTACATAGGAAATAAAGCCACCATTTTAAGCTGTTTCAAGTAACAGTTACTTTAACTGTCACAGTTGATAGTATGCTTATGTTGGCTCTCAACCAAACTTTCAAGCCCTCCAATGGCTGGTGTCCTTGTTGATCACATGTGCAGCACCACAGCAATTGCAGAGGCTAAGGTGGCACCATACTTGGCTGTAAGGGATAGGAACAGGAGCATTGAGTTTGGCTTTACTGGAGAGGTAAGCAGAAAAGGAATTCAGATAATTGGCAGAGTTCAGAATAAATAGTGTTGTCACTAAGCCCCGGTTCACACACATGCGATGCGGGAACCAGCGCCATACCAGTGCGGGTTCCCGCATCGCATGCCACTCACCGGTGGTTCACACTGACATCTGCGAACCGCTGCGGGTGTCAAATAAAAATGAATGACACCCCCAGATCGGGTCGCAGATCGCAGTGGGAACTGTCAAATGGTGCAGGAATCGGATTGCATAAGTGTGAACACCCATGCGATCCAATTCCATTGTGCATCGAAACAAGGGTCCTGCACCATTTTGGTGCGAATACTATGCAATTTTAGCCATACAGTTTGTATGGCTGAATTTGCATCGCACACACAATCACATGTGATCTGCACAGCAATGTGGTGCAAATCACATGCAATGTCTGTCATCGCACAAGTGTGATCCCAGCCTAAAGCTGGCCATACATGAATTAAAAGCCTAAAGCATGGCCATACATGGATTAAAATTTGGCCCGTTCAGCAGGGACCAGCTGAATTTTGATCCATGTTTGGGCAGGCTGGTTGTACAGAAGTCAATCCACCGATCAACTATAGCCGGCAGTGCTGGTCATCGTATTCTGTCAATACAATAGCTCAGTGGGAAGATTCCCCCATCCACATCAAATGTGTGCATGAGGGAATCAGGTCAGATTTTTTTTTTTGTTCAACCTGCTGGTTGAACAAAAAAAAAAAGATTATTTATGGGCTGCTTAACCGTATTACTGTAAATGTGTAATAACTAAGCAGACCTGTAAAGAACATTGCAAAGTTGATTTTAGCCCTGGTTCACACTGAATGCGGCTTTGAAAATCGTGCCGCTTCACTTGAAATCGCATGATTTTAAGCGGTTCCCGACCGCGTATGGTATATTTACTGCGGTAGTGTGGCGCTGTCTCGTGAATCGCTGTATATAAGCGGCTATCCGTGCGTGCGCACCACCGGTGGTGTGCTCTCGTGCCCGCTGCACTCTGCAGGAGTGTGCCCGCAGCTCGGGCGGACTCGATGTCCACCGGTGAGCTGCAATTGCCTGCTCTGTCAGTGGGCATATAAGAGATCTACTGATCCCTGTCACTGGGGTCAGTTAGATCTCTTATTCCCATAGTAGCCCAGCCCCCCTCACAGTTAGAACACACCCAGGGAACACAGTTAACCCCTAGATCGCCCCCTTCAGGTTAACCCCTTCACTGCCAGGCATTTATACTGTAATCAATGGGTATTTACATTTCTGATCGCTGTATAAATGTCATTGGTCCCAAAAAGTGTCAAAAATGTCCGACATGTTTGCCCCAAGTCCCAATAAAAATCGCAGATCGCCGCCATTACCAGTAAAAAAAAAAAAAAAAAAATGTAAAAACGCCAGAAATGAGTTCTCATGGATTGTAAACACAGGAAGTTTTGTGCAAACCAATCAATAAATGCCGATTGTGATTTTTTTTACCAAAAATATTAGGAAGAATATAAATCGGCCAAAACAGATGAATAAATTTGTTTCTTTTATACATATTTTTTTGGATATGTATTTTAACAAAATGTAAGAAATAGTTTTTGTTTGCAAAATTGTCACCCTTTTTTTGTTTATAGCGGTGATCAGAAATGACGCAGAGGTGATCAAATACCACCAAAAGAAAGCTTTATTTGTGGGAAAAAAAGGACGCAAATTTAATTTGGGTACAACATCGCACGACCGCGCATTTGTCAGTTAAAGTGACGCAGTGCCGAATCGCAAAAAGTGCTCTGGTCCTACAGTGGGAAATCCTTCCGGGGGTGAAGTGGTTAAAGCTGCATGTCAGTATGACTTCAGCTGCGACTTGGTTGACATCTGTGTGACTTTATGCACAGATGTTTATACAAGTCGCACCTGAAATCGCCAAAAGTAATGGAGAAACTACTTTTTCAAATTGGTGCAGCACTGCAAAGTTGGCGACGCACCGATTTGAACAGTTCCATTGCCGGCAATAGGGTCCACATTGCATGACAAGTCGCCGGTGTGAATGGGGGCTTTATGTTAATGAACTGCTATTCTATGTAGATCATTCTAGATTCTCTAAGCGTTTTTGGTCTCCTTTTTAACTTTGATCAGGACAATGCCAAAAAGGAAACGTGCCCCCAAGGGTAAAAGGATAACCCTTAAAGCTGCTAAGAATGCCATCCGGATTACAATTGATGGCAAGAAAAGGTTGGATCTATCGAAGAGGGGGATTTCAGTCTTTCCTAAATGCTTGTTGAAGCTCTTGGATGTGGCAGAACTGGATCTTAGTCGAAATTTAATAAAGAAAGTGCCTGTTTGGATACAGCAATTTCAAGATCTTCGCTCGTTGGACATGCATAGCAATCGGATTGAGAAACTCCCAGAATCTATAGGGCAGCTTCAAAATCTACATTACCTCAATGTTAGCAACAACAAACTCACAGAAAAAGGTGTCCCTATGGAGCTGAACCAGCTGAAGAAACTTCGTCAACTTAATCTTGGTCTTAACGCTATTGATGTTCTACCAACTGCAATACGTGCCCTTGAAGATCTTGAAGAGGTAGGCCTTTTTGACAACAAGCTTACTAAAGTGCCCCCTGGCATCCTTGAATTGCCAAAATTAAAGAAACTGAACACTGAGAGAAATCCTATATTGCCAACGAAAGAAAAATTGGAGGCAGAACAACAGGAGGCCATCCAACGTGTTGGAAATCTTCATCTTGTAAATGAGAAAAATTTGTGCAAGCCCTGTGTCGCTAAGTGTCAAGCTGAAAGAAGCCAGCGGAGTAAATGGAAGAACATTGCAACTCCACCAAAAAAAAAGGAACCTCTCTTCACCAACCCAGTGACCCCAAACTCAACTGTCAAAAAATCAAAGCAAATGATTAATAAATAAATATTGAATTGTATTGTATAACAAAATACTGAAGTGTACAAAAGACTAGTCATTTTTCTACCATACCATCTAAGTAATAAACTATTATCTATATAAAATATAATAATGCTAGAATCATTTTCATATTAAGTCATATTAGTGATTTATTTTATATACAGTATCTCACAAAAGTGAGTACACCCCTCACATTTTTGTAAATATTTTATTATATCTTTTCATGTGACAACACTGAAGAAATAACACTTTGCTACAATGTAAAGTAGTGAGTGTACAGCTTGTATAACAGTGTAAATTTGCTGTCCCCTCAAAATATCTCAACGCCATTAATGTCTAAGCCACTGGCAACAAAAGTGAGTACACCCCTAAGGGAAAATGTCCAAATTGGGCCCAAAGTGTCAAGATTTTGTGTGGCCACCATTTTTTTCCAGAACTGCCTTGACCCTTTTGGGTATGGAGTTCACCAGAGCTTCACAGGTTGCCACTGGAGTCCATCAGACCACAGGACATGGTTCCAGTAATCCATGCCCTTAGTCTGCTTGGTTTCAGCAAACTGTTCCTTTCAGGCTTCCTTCTAGGATGACAGCCATGCAGACTAATTTGATGCAGTGTGCGGCGTATGGTCTGAGCACTGACAGGCTGACCCCCCCACCCCTTCAACGTCTGCAGCAATTCTGGCAGCACTCATACGTCTATTTCCCAAAGACAACCTCTGGACAGGACGCTGAGCATGTGCACTCAACTGCTTTGGTCAACCATGGTGAGGCCTGTTCTGAGTGGAACCTGTCCTGTTAAACCACTGTATGGTCTTGGCCACCGTGCTGCAGCTCAGTTTCAGGGTCTTGGCAATCTTCTTATAGCCTAGGCCATCTTTATGTAGAGCAACAATTCTTTTTTTTCAGATCCTCAGAGAGTTCTTTGCCATAAGGTGACATGTTGAACTTCCAGTGACCAGTTTGAGAGAGTGACAGCGATAACACCAAATTTAACACACCTGCTCCTCATTCACACCTGAGACATTGTTACACTAATGAGTCACATGACACCAGGGAGGGAAAATGGCTAATTGGGCCCAATTTTGACATTTTCACTTAGGGGTGTACTCACTTTTGTTGCCAGCGGTTTAGACATTAATGGCTGTGTGTTGAGTTATTTTGAGGGGACAGCAAATTTACACTGTTATACAAGCTGTACACTCACTACTTTACATTGTAGCAAAGTGTCATTTCTTCAGTGTTGTCACATGAAAAATTATAATAAAATATTTACAAAAATGTGAGGGGTGTACTGATTTTTGTGAGATACTGTATATGTTATAAAGATCAGATGCACTGTTTGGGCATCTAAAAATTTCAGCTGCATAATTAAACAGCCGGAGGCAGGACACAGAGCTTAAAGTGAACATGTGGTCAATTTAAAGGCATAGTTCACTAAAAAAATTGGGGGCGTCTGTAGATAAAAACAAGCTGTTCAGCTTTGACCAAAGTTGAATAATGACCTTGCTGTAGGTGTAAGCCATTTGCATACCTCATGAAGCCCGACCAGACTACTCCCAGGATGTTGCTAAGGATGTTGCTAAGAGAGGCCTAGCTATTATTGTTCACCTTCACCATCACAGGAGTGAGCTTTCTCTGATTCAAACCCCTTTACATGTGCTTTCTCTCCCCTGATGCAGTAGCTCTGAGCTCTGAGTGTTTGAAAGCTCATGGGATTGTACACCCCATTAACACCCATCATACCATAAGAACATACCTAAATAATAAAATAGACACACAAGAAAGATTGTGGAAAAATTTAGGCTGCGGCCCCTTTCTTGGGTTTAAAACAATTTTAACTATGAAATGTACCTTAACCTTTAATACCAAATAGAACTGCTGTTAACCATTAACAGACCAACATGCATAGTCACTAAGACTCAAGTAGCAATTTCATATACTAGGGTGACCAGACGTCCCCGGTTTCAGGGGACAGTCCCCGGATTGAGAACACTGTCCCCGGAGCCAGTCTGTCCCTGGATTTGTCCCCAGATTGCAAGGCGGGTGCTGAGGCAGAGGGGGGTGGTCCACACACTGGGGGGTTTCAGGCCGGTGTCGCCTGCTGTGTCATCTTTAATTTGAATCGCCAAGTGCCGCCGTCACATAAAGTCATTCATTTTTTTTTATCTCTTTTTATGAACGAAATGTGAGAATAATGTATATATCATACAATCATTCCATAAACACAAACCACATACACTGCATATTGTATAGAATTTGAGGAAAATATCCTTATAAAATAGTTTACCGTTTGCCAATAAAAACAAAATATGTCCCCGGATTTAATTTTAAAAATCTGGTCATCTTATCTTATACCAACCAAATAACAGTTTACCAAACACTGTCCACCCACAAAGTGGACGACATTTACCCACATAAAGGGGGACCTTGACAAGGGGAAATAACAAAGGGGAGGGCGGGTGGGAGAGCAGGTCAAAAGATCCAGCCGGAAGGCTGAGGAGAGTGCAGAGATGAGTCCAGCTGACAGACCTGAGGTAAATGCTGACTCCTCCCAGTGACAGTAGAGGATATAAGTAAAAGGTTACACTCATTGGCTAGATGTTTCCCGCCAAAGGATTTGTCACCAATCCAGTGCTCAGCAGCTGAGGTAAATCTTCCTAGCAACAGCAGGCAGCTTGTCACCTGAAACACAAAACAGAGAACCAGCAAAGTAGCCATAAACAGACGTGTACTTAACAATCATCATAGCCCTCTATTAAGAGTAAAATGTATTTATAAAGCAAATGTCAGGGCCACGAAATAATAAAATAGAGGAGTGGCCCCATGGGATTGTCATCCCTAACACCCATTTGTTTTATAAATACATTTTACTCTAATTAGAGGGATATGATGATTGTTAAGTGCATGTCTCTCTATGGCTGCTTTACTGGTTCTTTCTGTTTTGTGTTTCAGGTGACAAGCTGCCTGCTGTTGCTAGGAAGATTTACCTGCTGAGCACTGGATTGGTGACAAATCCTTTGGCGGGAAAATCTAGCCAATGAGTGTAGCCTTTTACTTCTATCCTCTCCTGTCACTGGGCAGAGTCAGCATTTACCTCAGGTCTGTCAGCTGGACTCACCTCTGCACTCTCCTCAGCCTCCCGGCCTGATCTTTTGACCTGCTCTCCCACCCTCCCTCCCCTTTGTTATTTCCCCTCATCGTGGTCCCCCTTTATGTGGGCTGTGTCGACCACTTTGTGGGTGGACAGTGGTTGGTACGCTGTTACTTGGTTAAGATATTGCTGTTTGGAAGCATGTTGGTCTGTTATTGGTTAATAACAGTTCTATTTGATATTGAAGGTCTATCTTTTTGGGTAATGTCGCCTACTTTGTGGATTGACAGTGGTTGGAAAACTGTTATTTGGTTGGTATAAGATATTTCTGCTTAGTCTTAGTGACTAAGCAGGTTGGTCTGTTAATGGTTAACAGCGATTCTGTTTGGTATTAAAGGTTTAAAGTTAATTTCATAATTAAAATTGATTTAAACCCAATAAAGGGGCTGCGGCCTAAACTTTTCCACAATCCTTATTGTGTGTTTATTTTATATTTTAGGTATGTTCTTATGGTATGATGGGTGTTAATGGGGTGTACAATCCCATAGGTGTCAGGGGTGACAATTAAAGTTGAGCGAACACCTGGACATTCGGGTTCTGCGGGTCCAAACGAACTTTGGAAAAAAGTCCGGGTTCAGCACCGAACGTTGCCCGAACTTTATCCCGGACCCCGAACCCCAGTGAAGTCAATGGGGACCCGAACTTTTAGGCACAAAAATGGCTGTAACAAAGTCCTGGCAAGTGCTAGAAGGCTGCAAAAGGAAGTAAAATGGGGGTAAGAGTAGGGCAAGTGCCCTACAAAAAAATGGGGATAGGGAAAATAAATTAAAATAAAAAAAAAATGGGAAGGGGTGGGGGTGGATGTGGAGTAGGAGCCTAGAGGTTGACTAAAATATTGAGGCCTATTCAAAAAAAACAAGTATACGAATGGCTGTGTGAGTCCGGTCTAAATGTTTATTCTGCACAAGGTACAGACAAGTCTTGTGGGATCCATGCTTGGTTCATTTTAATAAAGGTTAGCTTGTCCACGTTGCCTGTGGACAGGTGTTAGGAAAAAGAACCTTTTGCCAGCATTCTGGGCGTTTCCGCGGTGGTGCGCGCACTCCCGTGCGCGTCCGCGCGCTCCCGTGCGCGTTCGCGCGCTCCCGTGCGCACTTGTCCATCCCTCGACTCCGTGTGTCCAGACCTTGCGACATCTTGCTCGTCGTCAAGTTACGTTCTCAGGGACCCAAATTTATCCGCGGCAAACCGCGGCAAAGGCCGCGCACGCGCGCGTGTCGGCGCGTGCGCCCACGCGTGCCCTCGCGCGCTTGCGCGTGCCCTCGCGCGCCTGCGCGTGCCCTCACGCGCGTGGTGGCGCCTTTGCGGGTCTTACGACCGTTTTCCAAGAAAAAGGATTGTGGACAGGTGTCCGTTGCACCTGTTCGATTGGAAATAATTTTACTTGGTTCGTACCTAGGGTGTTCTGAACA
>BLSH010514868.1:1554537-1565076 GCA_018402905.1 Glandirana rugosa
CAGTAACAAGACTGTTAGTACAGGATAAAATTTAAAAAATTGTGACACGAGCAGTCAATGATGGATTGATAGATAATGAAACTAAAGAATTTTTATGTGTTTAGCATCCAATAACTCCAGTTCTATATATGTCACCTAAGGGACACAAAAACCCTATTGATCCCCCAGGACGTCCCATAGTGGCAGGCATGGACTCAGTTACAGCTCCACTAGCTAAGTTTCTTGATACATTTTTAACACCTGCTATTGCAAAAACAAAATCATATATCAAAGACACAGGAGATTTCTTGGAGAAAATCTCCAAGATCAAAGTCAATCCTGGGTCCTTGCTTGTCACTTGGGACATCTCTAGCCTATATACGATTATTCCCCATGAACTGGGTATTGAGGCATGCCGCCGTTTGTTGATTGGTCAAAAACAATACACACACACACACAGATTTCTTTTCTGTTAAAATTGTCAGAACAATGACGTGCACGTCATTTCCACTCAGAGGAACGCAGGTGGAGCGCTATTGGCGTCCCCTGCTTCTTCCTTTTACCTACGTTTGTGCGCGATCGCTCCTATCTGGACGGTCGTTCGTCATTTGTATTGGGTTTTGCTTTTATGATTTGGGTTTTAATAAAACTGGCTTCACTATTGGAGTTCCCCGTTTGTTTTTTCGGGTCCGGAGCTTACAAACGATCGGTCGGAAGAATATTTTCCAGTGCTTATGTGGATGGTTTCTCTTCAGCTACCACTGTGAGTTTACCCTCTGAAACATCGCTATCTGGTAAGTGGGGTTACCATTGGGTTCCAACAGAAAAAATCCATTGTGAAGCAGGAATCTATCTACCTTGCATATCTTCATGTACATGGGGACAGGCATTCTTACAAGGCTAGTTGACCCCTAGGGTCATTGATATCTGGTAAGTGGGGAGGCCATTAGACCCCTAGAAGCAATCTACTGAAGATCAGCTCCATGCATTAACCTATATTGCGAATTGTCATCTTTACATATATCAACCACCTTGCATGTCTATTCCTGGGACATCTATAGGATTTGGCATCCTGGATGATACAGACTTTTGTTTTGTTTGTTTGTTTATAATTTACGTTCAGGAACTTATAGACTGCTTTTGGCATGACAACATACTATGCAGTTTTAGGAATAAGACTGTGGCCTATTAGAGCACAAGTAAATGTTGTAAGAACTATGATTTAAATATGCAGTAGGTGTCGCCTCTGGGATATTTTGTTCTGGAAAGACTACACCTATCATACGGGAGGGACACCTCTGTATGTGTGATAACTGCTGGATGAGCGCGGTACCTATTGAATTTAGTATTTTTATTTTATTTTTTTTTTCTTTTATTATTTTTGATTGGTGATCTTTGCATCTCTTCAACAGGATTCTATAAAGAGGTAGAAATGTTTTCTTTGGAGTGGAGAGTGTTTTAATCTTGTATGCCTTCCTCCCTTTGATCTCCGTGATAAAATAAAAGAAGATATCATTTAAATATAGTGAAGCAGGAGATCGTCAGCGGTTTTGAATTGTTGTAATTAAATTGCTACCTGTTACTTTAATTGGCTACATATGCGAGTATATATAGTCTGTATGATGTCTATCATTTAGATGACATCCTAGCCTGAGGAAGGGCGTTCAGGACTTTGCCCGAAATCTTGCTATCTAAATTATGACTTCTGTTATGCAAGTATGATCTTATATATCAAAGGGTTAAATGTGTGCCTAACAGGTGTTTTCTCAATGTGGGGGGGGGGGGTGCTTTACTAAGGGAAGGCATAATTGCTACTTACCTCTGGTGCTAGGGAAACCTTGCAGAGAACTGACTTCTCTGCACCAGGCTACAAGCAATCATCTTGGGGGAGCCTGTGTCTGATTGGACTTTCAGCAGTCATCCTAGACCTAGACAGGTCAGCTTCAGCTGGGTCATTTTGTAGTAAAGGAAGTACACAGATAGGGACAGTTACTTCCCGGCTAGGCAAAGCATAGATTTAGCATTAGAGAAATGTTCCAGAGGAAGAGGTACAGCTGTCAGAAATACCTAGATACCTCTTTGAGACCCTCTGTCAACTGGAGAAAGATGTTTATTGCTTTCCAGCTCTCAGCATTGGTGCGTCCTTGCACAACATTCTGTTAGCACAGAACCCATGTGGGAAGAGAACTGTACATGATAAAATAAATGAAAAGAGCCTGTGCTCTTACTGGATATAAAGACTGCTGCAACGTCTATACCTGAATACCAAATATGTTCGAATACTACTCCACAATAGGCGCATGGTCTTTTTAAATGTGCAAACACTATATTTAAAAGCGCTTACTGTGTTCAGATAAATAAAAAACACATAATAAATTATATCAATATTAAAGTGTAGCGCCCTCTACCATAGATAGGTGCTTAGGAGTAGATTTTTGTTCAGAATAGGCAACTTTAGTCATTGTTTTGATTCTGGGCAGGGGAGTGGCCCAGGGAGGACTGGAGACTGCAGGATAGTGTATGTAGTGTCTGTTTATCTTTTTGTAACTTTTTTTCATTGTATATATTTTATGCACTGCCAATTTTTGGGATATTAAATGTTAAAATGAATAAGTAACTTCTGTGTACTAACCTAGAACTCATATCTCTAGAGAGATTGTGGTATTTTAGTGCCTTAATATTCGGTTTACGCTACAGGCCAATCGGTGTGCAATTGCTCTGTGTGTGGGCAGATTGCATGCAGATTGTAAACTAACAGATCTGTTAGTTTACAATCTGCATGCATGAGGTCTGTGTGTGTGTGGTGGCAGGCTATCGTTTATTGTGGGTCTGGTGTGGGTGTGTGGACAGTGGGAAGAGTGATTAGCACCGGGGTTTTAGCTTGTAGGATAGCTAGAGAAACCCTAGAAGTGTGTAATAATTGCTAGACTGCTCCCCAACCCATAGAGTGTACCAGATTGTATGTAAGATTCGTATCTGCCTGTGTGTGGTCAGCCAGCTGGATTGGAGTGGAGTCTCCCTCTAGTGGTGGCCAAAGGTAGTGCAGGCTGTGAAAGCACAGTGAAATCTTACAGCAGTATAAGTCACAGCACGCACGTCGCGGTTAGCTAGTTGCCCTGGGCGTGTGGTATTCGTGACAGTGCAGTTCATTTTAATTATTTATTTATTTCAGGTACTTAAAAACCCTGTCAAGTTACGCAGCACTTTACATATATATTGTTCATTCACATCAGTCCCTACCCTCAAGGAGCTTACAATCTAAGGTCCCTAACTCACATTCATACACATACTAGGGCCAATTTAGACAGGATCTAATTAACCTACCAGCATTGTCTTTGAAGTTAATGCCCAAGAATTTCCAGGAACTGGAGGCTTTTTGCCAAAATAAATGGGCAGCTTTACCATCTGAGAAGATAAAGAGCCTCATCCACAAATACCACAAAAGACTTCAAGCTGTCATTGATGTTAAAGGGGCAATACACGGTATTAAGAACTGGGGTATGTAAACTTTTGATCAGGGTCATTTGGATAGTTTCTATTGTCGTTATGATTTAAAAAGAGTAAACACAATTTATAGATAATAAATGGCTTCAGCCAAACACTAACCATGAGTGAAAGAAACGTTTTTGTGTTGTCATTCATATTCTCTGACAAATGGCCAAGAAATCATAAATTCTGCCAGGGTATGTAAACTTATGAGCACAGCTGTACCTGGTTCACATCTAGGTTCCAGTTTTCATATTCCAGGTGCAATTTGCGTTTTTCAATACATATTTTTGATCCATTGAAGTCTATGGAACCAAAAACCAGAAATAAGTCCCTGGCCCTTTCCATAAAATGCACAGATGTGAACATGACTCACAGCATCTGTATGCCACAATGATAGATGAGTACATCATTGCAAAATCTCACCAATTATTTTTCCATGTCCAGTCTTCTTTACAACTTTCAAAAGCCACTTTACAGTGTGTGTGTATATCTCAATATACAGTATTTCACAAAAGTGAGTACACCCATCACATTTTTGTAAATATTTTATTATATCTTTTCATGGGACAACACTGAAGAAATGACACTTTGCTACAATGTAAAGTAGTGAGTGTACAGCTTGTATAACAGTGTAAATTGGCTGTCCCCTCAAAATAACTCAACACACAGCCATTAATGTCTAAACCGCTGGCAACCAAAGTGAGTACACCCTTAGGGAAAATGTCCAAATTGGGCCCAAAGTGTCAATATTTTGTGTGACCACCATTATTTTCCAGCACTGCCTTAACCCTCTTGGGCATGGAGTTCACCAGAGCTTCACAGGTTGCCACAGGAGTCCTCTTCCATCACGGAGCTGGTGGATGCTAGAAGCCTTGCGCTCCCCCGCCTTTCGTTTGAGGATGCCCCACAGATGCTCAATAGGGTTTAGGTCTGGAGACATGCTTGGCCTGTCCATCACCTTAACCCTCAGCTTCTTTAGCAAGGCAGTGGTCATCTTGGAGGTGTGTTTGGGGTCATTATCATGTTGGAATGCTGCCCTGCAGCCCAGTCTCTGAAGGGAGGAGATCATGCTCTGCTACATGTTGGCATTCATGGTTCCCTCAATGAACTGTAGCTCCTCAGTGCCGGCAGCACTCATGCAGCCCCAGACCATGATACCTCCACCACCACCGAAGGCAAGACATACTTGTCTTTGTACTCCTCACCTGGTTGCCACCACACACCCTTGACACCATCTGAACCAAATAAGTTTATCTTGGTCTCATCAGACCACAGGACATGGTTACAGTAATCCATGTCCTTAGTCTGCTTGTCTTCAGCAAACTGTTTGCAGGCTTTGTTGTGCATCATCTTTAGAAGAGTCTTCCTTCTGGGATGATAGCCATGCAGACCAACTTGATGCAGCGTGCGGCGTATGGTCTGAGCACTGACAGGCTGACCTCCCAACCCCTTCAACCTCTGCAGCAATGCTGGCAGCACTCATACATCTATTTCCCAAAGATAAACTCTGGATATGACGCTGAGCACATTCACTCAACTTCTTTGGTCGACCATGACGAGGCCTGTGCTGAGTGGAACCTGTCCTGTTAAACCACTGTATTGTCTTGGCCACTATGTTGCAGCTCAGTTTCAGGGTCTTGGCAATCTTCTTATGCCATCTTTATGTAGAGCGACAATTTTTTTTTCAGATCCTTAGAGAGTTCTTTTCCATGAGGTGGCATGTTGAACTTCCAGTGACCAGTATGAGAGAGTGAGAGCAATAATACCAAATTTAACACACCTGCTCCCCATTCACACCTGAGACCTTGTAACACTAAAGAGTCACCTGACACTGGGGAGGGAAAATGGCTAATTGGGCCCAATTTGGACATTTGCACTTAGGGGTGTACTCACTTTTGTTGCCAGCGGTTTAGATATTAATGGCTGTGTGTTGAGTTATTTTGAGGGGACAGCAAATTTACACTGTTATACAAGCTGTACACTCACTACTTTACATTGTAGCAAAGTGTCATTTCTTCATTGTTGTCACATGAAAAGATAGAATAAAATATTTTCAAAAATGTGAGAGGTGTACTTACTTTTGTGAGATACTGTATATATGTTTTTTTTTTTTTTTTTTACCAGCATATAAACTGTCGCTTAATGCATGTGTCAGGAAAAGGGCATCAATTTTAAACGTTATATATAAACACAACCTAAAGAGTAACTCCACTTTTGTGGAGAAAAAAAAACAATCCCCTTTGTGTGATCAATGTACATGGCAGGAATTTTAACAAACATTGTATCAGATTCCTACCATTTGTTGCAGTGAAGAAATAGCCTGTTGGTTTCACCAGATTTATTGCAGACTGATTCTGAATGGGAGAATCTGGTTCATTATAATGACTAGGTGCACTTTCTGTGTTCTAATGAGAAAGCTGAAGTGTCTGCATTCCTTTAGAATTAGTTAACCCCTGGGGAGTATCCCAGCAAAACTTAAATTCAGTAAATTACATTTCTGGGGATTCTCTCTATGCCAACAGTGTGCAGAATGCCTCCAGGCTGCCATATTGCATTGAATTTTACAAGAATAGACAGTGCTGCAGAATAAAAAGAAACTGTATTTTTTAATAACACTAAATTACAACATGGCTTGTGTGATAAATGTATATACTATTTTTTTTTTTGCAATACTTTTTCACAGAAAAGTGGAGTTACCCTTGAAAGCATTTTGCACCTTAACCCCCATTCACAAGTGTTTTTCACCTTGTTTTCCCACTCAGGCCCTCAACTGCAATCTTGACATTTTGCCCAGAGCTCCAAAAGCTGCTAAAATGTTAACCAGTTCTCAGATGTGGTGGCTGCATTAGTATTTCACCTTCACTTTCCCATGGTGATCCTGCCAGTAACACACTTCCTGTCCTAGGATGACAACACATACTATACTGTATCTATATAGGAGCAGTGTTGTGGACCTACAGGACTACAGGCAACTCTACTTCTCTTCTCCATAATATAGAGGAGAGAGATTCTGTAGTCCTCAGAGGTAACTGCAAACAATGTAACTGACAAGAGCGCGGAACAAGGAGTTATCAACTGACAAGATTTCTGGCGGGATCAACTGGTTTTTTTTTTGCATTTATTGAAAAGATATAACACTATAAAACACTTTCAGGGGCATAGAAATAGACAGAGAAATAAAAAAGTGTATTGTGTGGGTTTATAAATACCTTTTCTCCAGAAGCACCATATGGTTCAAACATGTGACAGTTGGCCCTAAGGGGGGCAGTGACAAAGACAATGGATTTATAATCCCAGGGAACTCCAATCTACCTCACAGATTAGTCTTTGCTTTTATAATATTGTTTTTTAATTGTATTTTGTTTGTAAAAGTGATTACACAAAAATATTTGCAATGCTTTTCAACCTTTAAATTAAATGTACAACTAATGTACAACAATCCCCAAAATCTTATACAAACCCTAGTATGATAATGTATTTTTTTTTTTACAGAAAAATCATAATGTTACTAACTTAAAGTAACTTTCAATATTTTTAAACCTGCAGCTTTCATTACAATAATAGCTGGCAATCCTGCCAGGAAGATCCTTGTTCAGGCACTTCCTGTTATAGGGTGATAACACTCCACACCGTCTCTCGATTGTGTTCTTGCAATTTCACCATGTTACAGTGCACATTACAGCACACATTATGCAGACATAGGGTGTGACAGACCACCTGGCACCCAAGCTGGGTGCATCTGCCAAGATACAGCTTCCTCCACTCTGGAACCAGAAACTAGGTATCATAGCTGAACATTGCACCCAAGAACTAGACAACACTTCCGTAGGTGCAAACTGTAACTGACTTTAATGTAAATTCACTCAGAATATATAGCACACAAGATCAGGTAAGAGTTTGATCACATTATCATAAACAATGCAAACTGTAAATAGTCATATTATTTGCAAATCTGAGGAACAGCCACCATAAACATAAACAGTGATCAAATTAAACAGTAAGTTAACAACTAGTCACCTAGACAAGCCTAGGTAACTCAGGTCAGTGCCCACCCAAACAGTTCGGCACCATTATTCAAGAAGACCAAGGGCTGACCAAATCTCATTAACCAGCTTTCTTTTTACATACATCTTCTCACTGAGTTTCAAATTGGCAGAGACCATCATGGCTTCCTTGACTGTTAAATGCGGTAATGTCACCTTACATTATATAACAGGACATCTTCCTGAATGCTTGTAGCTCCCTCAAATGCCATGGATCATAGTCAGTAGGCAAGTGGCACCCCACCTGGGTGCTTCAGTCAAGATACAGCTTCCTCCACTCTGGAACCAGAAACCAGCAATCATAGCTGAACAGTGAACCCAATAACTAGACGACGCTAGCTTAGGTGCAAACTGGAACTGACTTTATTGTAAATTCATACAGAATATATAGCACACAAGATCAGGTAAGAGCTTAATCGCATTATCATAAACAATGCAAACTGTAAACCATAGTATTATTATCAAATCTAATGAACAGAGCCACCATAAAGATAAACAGTAATTTAATTAAACAGTAAGATAATTAACCACTTCAGCCCCGGAAGGATTTCCCACTTTAGGACCAGAGCACTTTTTGCGATTCTGCACTGCGTCGCTTTAACTGACAATTGCCCGGTCGTGCGAAGTTGTGCCCAAACAAAATGTGCATCCTTTTTTCCCACAAATAGAGCTTTCTTTTGGTGGTATTTGATCCCCTTTGCGTCATTTCTGATCACCGCTATAAACAAAAGAAGAGTGACAATTTTGCAAAAAAATATGAATTTCTTACTTTTTGCTAAATTACAAATCTTAAAAAATATATAAAAATTTTTTTTTTTCATCGGTTTTGGCCGATTTATATTCTTCCTCATATTTTTGGTAAAAAAATTGCAATCAGCGTTTATTGATTGGTTTGTGCAAAAGTTGCCGCGTTTACGAATGATGAGAATTCATTTATGGGTTTTTAATTTTTTTTTTATATTTTACTAGTAATGGCGGTGATTTGTGATTTTTAGCGGTACTGCGATAATGCAGCAGACATGTCGGACCATTTTGACACTTTTTTGGGACCATTGGCATTTATACAGCGATCAGTGCTATAAAAATGCATTGATTACTGTGTAAATGCCATTGGCAGTGAAGGGGTTAACCTGGAGGGGCGCTCTAAGGGTTAACTGTGTTCCCTCAGTGTGTTCTAACTATATGTGGGCTGGGCTGGCAGGGGGAGGGGAGTGATCATGGCTTCCATGTAGAGGAAGGCTGTGATCACAGCCCTTCCCCCTTTATGAGAACGGAGATCCGTGTTTACTTACACGGACCTCCATTCTCTCACTGCGGGGGGGCAATCGCGGGTAGCCGGCGGTGATCGAGTCCGCCCTACCCGCTCCCTGGCCCTCCCGGAACATAGTGAACGTGAGCGCTTATCAGGCGGCGTGTGCGCGCTCACAGTACGGGATCTTGCAGCTGCCGCCATATGAAGGCGGTTTGCGATATCCAACCACTTTGTCGCCGTGTGACGCCGGTCAGCGGTTGATAAGTGGTTAACAACTAGTCCCCTAGACAAGCCTACCCAGACAGTTCGACAAGAAGACCTAGGGCTGTCCAAATCTCATTAGCCAGCTTTCTTTTCACATTCATCTTGTAACTGAGTTTCAAGTTGACAGAGACCATCATGGCTTCCTTGCCTGTTAAATGAGGCAATGCCATCTTGCATTATATAACAGAACATCTTCCGGAATGCTTGTAGCTCCCTCAAATGCCAGGGTCTATAGTCAGTAGGGAAGTGGCTACCCTGCAGTCCACTCCAAAAGCCCCTGTCCCGGTTGGGTCTGTCACATGGGGGTTGATTTACTAAAACCAAATAGACTATGCAATTGCTCCACAGCTTAGAAAATAAGCAGAAACTCTGCTGAATTCCATCATCCAATCATGTGCAAGAAAAAAATGCTATTTTTATATGTTATTTTTGCTTTCCTTGCATGTGATTGGGTATTCTTTGCAAAGTGAAGCTGTACTTCATTTATTAAGCTCTGGAGCAACCACACTTTGCACAACCCCATAGTCCACTGTTGTCCCCTTCAGGAGACTCATCCTGATAAATAGCATGGAGCCTTCTCTGGAGCGCATGTAGAGAGGAAGTGCCTGCAAAGAGGCTGCTGGAGATCAGCAGCACATAAATGACACAAAGGATGAAATAAAAGTAAAAGAAAGTGGTAGTTTATAAAAAAACAAAAAAAACATGGAAACTGTTTCTGGCACACAGTGCTTTGGAAAAGGGAATATCACTCAGGGTTTATATTGATGTGTTTTATGAAGACATTTACAACCACAGAGGCATAGTGCAGGAGTGATGTATTCCCAGCTGATGTCAAGTCTTGAAATTCTGTAGAAAGGACTTGTGATTTTGCTTCCATAGTAAAGTTACAAATGTCCAATATCTCCTATTTGTACAATGGAATGGTAATTGTACAGGTTTATGTGGTTGGTGGAGGGGAGGAGGTATGTTTGTCCTCGTAATTATTAAGTCCTCCTCTGTAGAAGTGAAAATGGCAGTTTATGAGAATGCAGTTCCATGAAATAAACGGTCACAGAGCAGTGACAGGCCTCGGGGAGGACTAACAAGTTTAGAGAGGAATCGGCCGCTTGAGTGAACTTATCTGGAAGAAACTCATAGCTGACACAATGTAGCCCCCGCAAACCCCATTGGGGCTTTACAATTTGCCTCCAGGGCTTCACTATAAATATGTGAATACTCCGAAGGACATTCTAAGGAGAACATTACATTCTGAAACGCAGACATAGCTGTATTGCACAGGTTAGCTGAAGGTCAGGCTGAAATCTGAACACCCTGGGGTGACAAGACATCCCCGGTTTCACGGGACAGTTCTCAATTTTACAGGGTCTATCCCCCAGGAATAAAGTATCCCTGATTTTGTCACTGGTTAAACAACGTGTCCCTAATTTCTTTCCAGCTTTAATGCTGACCTCCATGTTTTAGTGAATGTTAAATAGTTTGTTTGGACTAAGATGGTCCACTATTAGATGTGCT
>BLSH010514916.1:9621-43495 GCA_018402905.1 Glandirana rugosa
GCCTCCACCCTAGAAACAGACGAAAACCAGTTTGAAAAATATTATTTAAACCTCTATAATCTCCCCAAATACAATACTTCTCCCAACGAACAATCTAAACACAAGATGGCCATTGAAGAATTCCTCCTCAAACATTGACCGACCCCAATAGACCCTAAAGAAGCCCAGCTCCTTGAGAGGCCTATTACGGCACTCAAACTTAAAAACGCATTAAAACAAACTAAGCCAGGTAAAAGCCCAGGCCCAGACGGTCTCACTTCGGCATACTATAGAACCTTTATCGACACCCTATCCTCCCCATTTCTCTCAGCCTTCAATTCGATCCCAACCTCCACTCTCCCATTTAACCGCCTCTTGGAAGCCCACATCACAGTAATCCCAAAAGCAGACAAAGATCCCACCTCCGTTACAAGCTACAGACCAATTTCCCTACTGAATGTAGATATTAAACTATTTGCGAAAATTCTAGCGAACCGCTTACTACCACTACTCCCGTCCCTAATTAAGAACGATCAGGTGGGTTTTGTCCCAGGGACAACACGACTACCGCCATCAACGTACAACACTGGATGCGTGTGAAAAAGCTCAGGGGATTCTTTCTTTCCCTAGATGCGGAGAAGGCGTTTGACAGGCTGGCCTGGGATTACATGGGAGCAACCCTGAAACACATTGGAATGGGGAATGTGATGTTTAACCTCATCATGTTCTTATACACAACACCTACAGCCCAGGTTCGGGTGAATGGCCACCTGTCAAACGCCTTCTCCATACAGAACGGGACGAGACAGGGATGCCCCCTCTCCCCCCTCCTCTTTGTCCTCACCCTAGAGCCTTTTTAAAACTACCTACGTACCACGGATGAAATCAGGGGTATTGAAGTCCCTGGGAAGACATACAAGGTTGCAGCATTCGCTGACGACTTACTCCTCTTCCTACAGGACCCACATACCTCCCTACCTAACCTATTTAAAGCTCTCACAACATTCCAGCGTATCTCTAATCTCAAAATTAATAGATCCAAATCATACGTGCTCAATATATCTCTCTCTACAGATACAGTAACGCAATGCCAAAGAAATTTCCCATTTCAATGGAAAGCAGACGCAATCAAATACCTAGGGATCCACCTGACCGCCCATTCAAAAGAACTTTTTAGCAGAAATGATCTCCCCTTGCTAAAAACAATTACAGAGGGCCTCAAAAAATGGGATAATCCACATTTCTCATGGTTTGGCCGAGCTGCCTTACTTAAAATGAATGTACTGCCTCGTATTCTCTTTTTGCTTCAGGCAATCCCAATCCTACTCCCTCGAACTTTCTTTGCATCATTCCGCAAATGCTGTTCCACCTTCCTTTGGAAACACAAACACCCCAGGATTGGCCAGACACAACTCACCAAACCTAAATCTAAAGGGGGTATAGGAATGCCGAACCTTAAGCAATATTACTGGGCCTCCCATTTGACGAGAATCGTCAACTGGAACACCCACGGGGTAAATAAGAACTGGGTCCATATAGAAAACGCTTTCTCCCCGACGCCACTTAAATCGACACCTTGGTTACCCGTCCACACGGTTGTCCTCGCTCTTAAACAACACCCCCTCATTAGTGCCACATTAGGATGCTTTAAAGAGGTCTGCAGGAAAACAGACCTCTCAACCAATCCGAGCCCTCTTACTCCAATCATGCACAATCCTGCCTTCCCTCTGGGAATGTCCAACCGATTCCTGAATGGAATATGGCCCCTTCCTGACATGTACGCCTCACACTTCTATAAAGATGGAGTTATGCTAAGCAGAGAGACAATTCAGACATGCAATCCAAACACTCCAATCACGCCATGGGTGTACCTCCAAATCCTCCACTTTCTAAGAGACACCAATAGAAATTCTGCTCTCTCCAGACCCCTCACCCCCTTCGAAAATCTCTGTTCCCAGACAACAACACAAAACCACCTGATTTCCACAATTCATCACATGTTCTCTACATCGACTCGTCCTAACTCAGGCGGAATGTGCTCAAGCTGGGAGAGAGACCTACAAATGACGTTCTCTGATGTACAGTGGGAAAAAATGTTTACACTAGCTCACAAATGCTCGCTTAACGCTTCAATCCAAGAGAATAGCTACAAGCTACTCACACGCTGGTACAGGACCCCACAGCTGTTACATAGATACAACCCAGCCATACCTGAAACATGCTGGAGATGCTCCAGTGAACCTGGCACCTTACTCCATATTTGGTGGACCTGCCCAGCAGTGCAACAATTCTAGACCCAAGTGCATGACTTGATTACCAAGATTTCCACTTACCACCTAGACCGTACCCCAGCACAAACCCTCCTCCATCACACAACGCTTCCAACACATAGGTATCGGAAAACTCTGGTAGCACATTTACTCAAGGCGGCCAAAATGTGCATCCCCACCCGATGGAGATCTTCATTCCCCCCAACAATTCACGAATGGCTCTCCCGTGTCAACCGCATAGCAGAAATGGAAGAGCTAATACAGATTGCTAGAGACTCTCCTTCCTAATTCTCCCACACATGGGCATGCTGGACACACTTTAAAACCACGGAAGAATATGCTTCCTTGACAACCACCCAATAGATTACTCCCTGACAACCAATTCGAGACCCCGGCCGGGGCCCCTGGGGGGCCCGGCGGTGGGGGCCTGGGAGGCCTGGACGAAACGCACTGTATACTTAACCCTCCCTCCCTCCCTTTCTCCCCCCCCTTCCTGATTCTCCTCTACCTCCATCTATCTTCCCCCCCCTCCCTTCTTTCTCCCCACTTTCTGCACCTACTCCGGCAACGATTGACCACCATAAATCACTATGTACATTCACATACAAATTGAGATCCTGCTTTTACATTCCCACACAATGTCAACATATCTTCCACAGCCCCCTCACAGGCCAGACGACATAGCACCCCTAAGCTACCCCTCGCCCCCCTAAACGAAGCATGGACTGCTCCGAAAAAGACCTAGACCATAACAGAACATAAGTGCCAACCCCCTCCACGAAATTCAAGGGCTTATATCCCACCCCTCTATAGAAGTAATATGGAGCGAAAAGCTACACCTACCCACAGCCTTATGATACTGCAGACAACTAGCTTGTTAAGACTAGTTGGAAATCGGGTACGGTAGACAATTCGTAGAGGCCACCGGATGACGGCAGCATTCTTAAGTAAACATAACCTTGCGAGCATTGTACTGTCATAATTAAGGCATGTTTTAACTGATCCCATTTTGTATGTAACATACTCTTGACTTATGTTTGCCGAGTATATTGTACTGAATATATACTTCCAATAAAAAAAAAATTTCTAATGGAAAAAAAAAAAAAAGAAATCGGCAACTAAAACGTCCATTTTGCTGCGTTTTGCATGCCGCGTCTAGCGGCGTTTTGCTGCCTTCGCGTCTAGGAGCGTTTTTGAAAACAATTCTTTTTTTTTTTAAATGGTAATGCCTGTAAATGAAACGCTCCTAGACGCGAGTTACCGCATTTAGTCGCGTTTACAAGCTGTTTGGCATTTCAAATGCCTCTGAACTGGCATCTGAACCCATTTTTTTTTAAAAAAAAAAGCGTTAAAAAAAAAGCCGCTAAACTCAACTGCCTGTAAATGATCTTAAACGACCCTGTGTAAATGTACTGAAAAGCTAACATAGAGGAGAGTTCAGGGGCAGCTGAAAAAAATGCCCAAATGCCTCAATTCCATACCTGCAGCAGTGTAAATGAGGCCTTAAAAATTGTTTTCTCTGGTGGACAGCAATATAAATAAAAGGAAAATAATAAAACATGTTAATATTTCACTATGCCCTTGAAAATAATTGCAAATAGAATAATACAAACAACATAACCTATTTAATTGCATTTATGTTTATTTTCTATGCATTCCCATTAGCTTTACTGTTATACTGTTACCACATAGCAACTATGTTAAGTACATTGGATTTCTCATCTGTTATCCAAACAATCTGTGATGTAATTTCATCCTTTCCTTAAGTTTAAGTTCACCTTTAGAGAAAAATCTGCAAGGTGAACTTACACAGCATACCCTCCTCACATACCCTCCTCACATACCCTGACCTGCATTGCAGGGATCTCCCGTTCTGATCCCTGCTATAGCCTCCTCACAGCTCCGGGGCTTAGAAATCTCCAGAGCTTAATCTCCTAAACTTATCCCATCAGGAGAGATGTTTAGGAGCATTCTTATTGGTTGGCGCTGTCACATGGGCGGCACGACCAATCAGAACCCGCGTAGCCCGTCCTCTCAGTGGGGAAGAAGACACGTGAATGCAGAGAGGTTTTTTTAAGCCCTGGGGCCATGAGGAGGCTATAGCAGGGCTCAGAACAGGAGATCACTGCACTGCAGGTCAGCGGGACCAGGGGGGATGAGGAGGGCATGCTGTGTATGCTCATCTTACAGATTTTTCTGTAAAGGTGAACTTACCCTTTGTCAGGAAAGACATAGAACCCATGTGCCTGTGCGCAGGCGCGGGCACAAACGAACGTTCAGCGGTACAAACGTTCACGCGCACGCGCGACCTGGAGGCGGCACCCCCGCTCGTAATTATTCTTGGCGCCAATGGGGCTATTTAAACTGAGCAGTGACATGAGTACAATGCTCTCTGGTCTACAATGTTCCTGTGATTCCTGCTATCCGTCTACCCGCTGTACCTGTTCTCTTGATTCATTGGCTTGATCCTGACACTGCTGCTATCCGCCTGCCCTAACCTCTGGCTATTACTGCTGAACTCGCTTGCCTGCTCCTTGGTACCATGCTGCCTGCCCGTTGCTGACCCGGCCTGTGTCTGACCATTCTTCTGCCTGCCCCTCAGTTCCTGATCTGCCTGTCTGCTGTCTGATCCAGTCCATCCCTGGCCTTCTAATCCAGCCTCACCTGCTTGGTCTAGCCGGACAGGGCCATCGTCAGCTGTTCCTTGGGTTTCCTCTCTGCTCCATCAAGCTGAATCTCCAGCCCTGCCTGTGACCATCGCACCAGTGTTCCTGTCAAGCACTCGTGCCATTCTGCACTCTTGAACCTCCTGTTCGCTACATCAGGGGTTTTTTGAGTCAGGATTGTAAGAGAGGCTGTCCTCAGCAACTGCAGACCCCACCACCAGGTACGTGACAGTACCAGACGGCCATGTCGGAGTCTGCGCAGGGGACCTCTCCAATGGATGACTTGTATCAACACCTGGTTGGTCTGACCCAAGCAGTCCAGCACCTGCAGGAGGACTACACTCGCTTGGAAGAATGTGTTCTGAAGCTTCCTGCACCCTCCACGTCTGGAGGGTGCAGGAAGACACTCCGCCTCTTCCACCAGCGCCTCTACAGTCCCCACCGTGGTTATGCCGCCTCCTGAGCCCAGGGTCCCCATGCCTGAGAAATTCAGCGGTGCATGCAGCAAATTTCGAGCCTTCCGCAATGCTTGCGAACTTTACTTTGCTTTGCAGCCACGGACTTTCTCTCTTGAAACCACTAAAGTGGGATTCATCATTTCCTTGCTGCAAGGGGAGCCACAGTCCTGGGCCCATCGCCTCCTGGAGCAGAGGGCTGCATCTCTGGCTTATCTGATCTCCTTCTTCCACCCCATGTCTCAGCTATATGAAGACCCGCATCAGTCTGCCACCGCGGAGGCCACCTTGCACGCTCTACAGCAGGGGCACAGAGCACCAGAGGACTATGTCTCTGAATTCAGGCATTGGAGTTCCGATACCAACTCAAATGACGCTGCTCTTTGCTACCAGTTTCGGCTTGGACTTTTTGAGGCTTTAAAGGATGAACTGGTCCGAGTTCGGGTTCCCCAGTCACTAGACGCTCACTCATTAACCTGTCCATACAAATAGATCGGCGTCTTCGGGAACGAAGATCTGAGAGAGGGGCAGGCCCAAACCCACATGGGTGCCACCCCAAGTCTCCAGCTACACCAGCTCGATATCACCTTCATCTGCTGCCGCACCTTTAGACATGCCAGAACCTATGCAACTGGGACTCCTCCGCCCATCCCTATCAGCCGAGGAGCGCCAACGCAGAGGGACATACAATCTCTGCCTGTATTGTGGAGAACCTGGACATTATGTGAGGACTTGCCCTGCAAAGCTCCGTAAATGTTTGACCATTGCACCTGAAGTCTCGCCCCCCATTTCCAGCAACTCCACTCACATCAGTTTAGCTGTTTCATTTCATCTCCCAGGAAGGAATATTCAAGTTTCCGCCATTATTGACTCTGGAGCTTGCAGTTGTTTTATGGACTCTGCTTTTGCCACTAAACACCAGATTCCATTGCAAGCCAGGGCACAAGGAATGGCAGTCCACCTGGCCGATGGGACAGTTATAAAATCCAAACCAGTAACCCACGAGACAGTTCCCCTGCCTGCCTCCATCTCAGATGAACACCAAGAACTGTTACGTTTGGACATTATTCCTTCACCTCTGTTTCCAGTTATCCTCGGCATGTCCTGGCTGCAAGCTCACAATCCTCATATTGACTGGGCCACGGGCAGGATTAAGTTACGGTCACCGTACTGCCTCCAGAACTGTCTCCCAGAGAACACGCACCAAGCTTCCGCTCTGCTGTGCCTGGATTCCAAAGCCCATCAGCTTGTTCCCACAGTATACCATTCCTTTCTGGATGTGTTCAGCAAGAAGGGAGCAGAGACTCTTCCTGTCCACAGGCCATATGACTGCCCCATCGAACTGTTGCCTGGTGCTGAGGTTCCTTTCAGGAGAATCTTTCAGTTTTCCGAATCGGAACTCGGCGCACTTAAGACTTACATTGATGACAACTTGAGAAAGGGGTTCATCCGTCCCTCCAAATCTCCAACCGGTGCAGGTATCTTCTTCATAGAAAAGAAAGACCATACTCTAAGACCCTGCGTCGACTACCGAGAGCTGAACAAAATTACCATCAAGAACCGCTACCCACTTCCATTGGTTCCTGAATTTTTCCAGTGCCTCGGGACGGCAGTCATATTCACAAAACTGGACCTCCACAGTGCCTACAACTTGATCCGCATCCGTGAGGGTGATGAATGGAAAACTGCCTTTCGCACTCGTTTTGGGCATTACAAATATTTGGTAATGCCATTTGGACTCTGCAACGCCCCAACCACCTTCCAGCACTTCATAAATGATGTTTTCAGAGACTTTCTAGACCTATTTGTTATCGTCTATTTAGACGACATCTTAATCTTTTTGGCTTCTCTAGAGGAACACCGTGGCCATGTCAAGAAGGTGCTGGGCCGGCTGCGGCAACATGGACTCTATGCTAAACCTGAAAAGTGTATGTCCGAACAGCAGAGCATCCAGTTCTTGGGAATCATCATATCAGTCGGAGGCATCGAGATGAATCCCCAGAAAGTATCTGCTAACCTGGACTGGCCCACACCTGCTGACTGCAAGGGGACTCAGCACTTCATTGGGTTCGCTAACTGTTACCGGAAATTCATAAGGGGATTCTCAGCTATAATCGCCCCCATCACTCAGCTGACAAAGCAGGGCACCCGGTTCATCTGGTCCAAAGAAGCACAGTGACCTTCGAGTCTCTTAAGAACCTGTTTACATCTGCTCCTGTACTTAAGCATTCAGATCCAGCGTTGCCATATGTCTTGGAGGTGGACGCATCCGAAATAGCAGTAGGGGCAGTGCTGTCCCAAAGACAGGGCGCCAAGGCCCTTTTGCACCCAGTCGCATTCTTCTCCCGCAAGCTATCATCAGCGGAGAGGAATTATGACGTGGGTGATCGAGAACTGTTGGCAATTAAAGCCGCTTTAGAAGAGTGGCGATATTTGTTGGAAGGAGCTGCTCATCTAATCTTGATCTATAAGGACCATAAGAATCTTGAATATTTAAGATCGGCCAAAAGACTGAATCCATTCCAGGCCAGATGGGCACTTTTCTTTTGGAGATTTACCTTCCACATCACATACAGGCCCGGGTCAAAGAACGTCAAACCCGATGCGCTGTCCCGCATGTACAATGAATCTGAAGATCCATCACTTCCTAACAACATCCTGTCTGCTGGGAATTTTCTGCTACTCCAGGAAGATTTGCTGCCCCAGATCAAACAAGCCTCAGTAGGTGAACCCGCTCCTTCAGGGATGGACTTGCAAAGGAAAGATGACCTACTATGGCATGGTGATAAGGTCTTTGTGCCCAAGGAGGTGCGAGTCATTGTTCTTAGACTTTGCCATGACCATGAACTAGCAGGTCATTTTGGGGTCCATAAGACTTTTGAATTACTCCAGCGCACATTCTGGTGGCCAAAGATGGGCGAGGACTGTAAAAGATACGTGGAATCTTGTATCACCTGCGCCCGCAGTGAGAGCAGCAGATCCAAAGCCTGGGGTCTGTTGAAGCCTCTTCCGGTACCTGAAAGAGCCTGGAGGATGATCTCGGTCGATTTCATTGTGGAATTACCCCCATCTGAAGGGTACTCCACAATCTTTGTGATAGTCAACAGATTTACTAAGATGGCACATTTTGTACCAATGAAGGGAACGCCTTCGGCCCCCGAAACCACAAGAGCTTTCATCAAGGAGGTCGTAAGGCTCCACGGGTTCCCAATCAACATCGTGTCCGACTGGGAGTACAATTTACTTCCAAGTTCTGGAAGGTCTTGTGTGAGAATCTGAAGATTAAACTCTCTTACTCATCAGCCTATCATCCGCAGACTAATGGCCAAACTGAGAGAACTAATCAGACCTTGGAGCAATACCTGCGTTGTTTTTCCTCCTTCTCTCAGGATGATTGGCTGTCATTATTGCCATTAGCAGAGTTTCCGTACAATAACTCTGTACACACTGCCACCAACCAATGCACGTTTTTTGCCAATTACGGCTTCCATCCGTCCTTTCTTCCTGATGTCTTTTCTGAAAGTTCAGTACCAGCCGCACAAGAAACAATTGGCTTTTTCAACAAGAATAATAAACTCTTGCAGGAAACCATGTTAAAAGCTCAGGAGAACAATAAGAGGATTTTCGATAGAAAGAAACAGGGACAATTGGTCTTGGAACCAGGCGAATTGGTCTGGTTGTCTACAGCAAACCTCAGACTGGCCTGCCCATCAAAGAAGCTGGGACCTAGATTTATGGGTCCATTTCCAGTCAAGAAGAGGATTAACTGTGTGGCCTATGAGTTGGAGTTACCAAGACTCATATATTATGAAACTTGTGTTAAAATGCACTTACATGGTTCTAAACAAAGTTTGGCATTATAATCATGATTTCCAGGACTGCAAATGCGCTCAACAGCCTTGGAAACAGAAGTGATGCAATGACGCTGAAAGCTCCGTCCTATGTGTTTCGTCACATTGACTTCATCAGGAGTGGCCACTCCTCTTCTGGACACAATTGTTGTTTCATATCACACATCACTTTGTTGACACGGCACTTGCCACTTTGCACAGAGATGTACTTTTGATTGATTGCACAGCTTATGATTTTCATTTCATTATTTTTTTACTCTATGTGAGTTTATGCAGAGACATACTTTGAATACTTGCATATCTTATGGCCTTTGAATTATTTATGAACTCATTGTACTATTCATATCACTTATATTTTGCACAACATATCATTTTATATTTTGTCACTTCACAAACACACCGACTATAGGAGTATTAAGGCACACACCAAAAATAAGCAGTGCCATACCCACTTTTAAACCTTATATTGATCACTGACTCTGCATAGTAGTGGTCTCGGTGGGGGCAGCAGCTTAAAGTATATTTTATTTCACTCAATTCCTGTCCATAGCGTGGAACACTCTTTCTTTATTTTAGCATACTTTTTGACCAAAATTTTAAGAGAGATTTAACTTTTTAAACTTTTTATGGGATGTTTTATAGCAGAAAGTAAAAAATATTGTTTTTTTTCTAAATTATCAGTGTTTTTTTCTGTATATAATAAAAAAATAAAAAACAAATACCACCAAATACCACAAGTACACTCAAACACCACCAAAAGAAAGCTTCATTTGTGTGAAAAAATGTATAAAAGTTTAAATTATTAAATTTATATAAATTTAGTTTAGGTAGAGAATTGCATGGCCACGCAATTGTTAGTTAAAGTAGCGCAGTGCTGAATATCAAAAAATGGTCTGGTCATGAAGGGAGTAAAACCTTCTGGAGCTGAAGTGGAGTAAAGTGATATAAAGTGGCATGGAGTGGAGTAAAGTGAAGGCAGTAAGTTCCTGCTCCTTTCTTGAAAGATATTGAGGTATGGAAAGAAATATTCCTTTTGACCTCCAGATGCTTTACTCTACCACATTATCTTTGAATTTGCATGAATCTGCATGCAATAAATAATAGTTTTGAATGCCAAATATTTTGGGAAGTCATCTAAAAAATAATTTCAAAGTTAATTACATAAAGTATGTGATTTAGGGTATTTAATTTAGCTTTTATGATCAAATATTTGCCATTACTAGTTAAAAGCTATAAAGAAAGTTATTTGGATGACCGAGCAGGGATAAAATAAGTATGCTTTTTTCAGTGTAAGTTTAATAGTGCTTTTTTATAAATCCCAACCATGCTGTCTCCAGAAATTATATAAGCAATTTAATTGCATTTATGTTAATTTTCTATGCCTTGCCATTAGCTCTGTTGTTATACTGGTACTACATGGCCAGTGTGTTCAGTACATTACATTGAAAAAAAAAAGGGGGGGGGGACTTAGTGGGACTTTATATGAAACATATATTAATATTGTAAAGCGCTGCGCAAACTGTCGGCGCTATATAAATCCTGTATAATAATAATAATAATAATATGAATATGTCTCCATCCCGATTTAAGTAACAACAAAAAAGAAAAGAAAAAATAAATTGCAGCACTCCTGCTGCGATTTCGGCCCCTTCATCTTTAGTCCATATGTAAGTACTCAAGGGGGAGAAGCACTCTCCTCCTTTTGGTCAGTATTATAAACCAAAAATGTAGCACTTATCCTAAAAAGGACCAGGTGATTTAAACGTCAAGTACAAACATAAATATTCAATGCAATTCATATAATATATAGTCCATTGTATATGTTAAAAAATAATTCTTATAGCGTTCAAAAAATGTGCAAATGAGCCTTCCGTGGAACAAAGTGCTAAAGGTGCAGATCCTGTTCAGTTCTAAAATGTTGATAGACAGATAAGTGATGCTGATCCAGTGCAAAATCCTGTGATATCATTCACCATATTATTGCGCTTACCAGAAAGAGGATATAATAACGCCTCAATATGAGTATTGGGAACACCGCCACTTTGGAGCAGTCTAACTAGATCCACAGCGGAACCGAGCGCCAATACAGAGTCTTCAGGAAAAATAAAGTGTGTATCCAGCTGTAGGAAGAGGTTTTCACCAGCAAAGGGGTCTCGGGGCTGCTCACATTCTCTCCAGTCTCTCCAGTCACACCACTTACTGTCCAGGAAGCGTTACATTTTTGGTTTATATATCTTAATCACAAACTGTTTGTTTTTGTTTTTGTGGCAGCTATCCATTTATTTTTCCTCTGAATATATACTTAGCGCGGTATTCACCTCTTCTCTTTTGGTCAGTATTCATTTTGCCAGGCAATCTGGCTAGAGTGCTTTATATAATATTTCTATTTTATATATTTGTGTTTTTTTGCAGATATTTAATGCATTTGCCCCTGAAGAGTGGATTAAAACCACAAAACGTGTGTAGGGCTTATTGGATGCATCTCATCTTCATTGGATGGTTCAACCAGTTTTATCTGTACGGATTTTATCTTCATACTGATTTAATAAAATATTTTAAAAAGCTGTGTGTTTTTTTATGTACATATTTCTTTCCAGGTAAATGGGTAGGGGTACGATGTACCCCATACTCATTTACATAGGGTAGGGGGCCGGCATCTGGGGGCCCTCTTGTTAAAGGGGGCTTCCAGATTCCGATAAGTCCCGCCCGCAGACCCTGACAACCACTGGCCAGGGTTGTCGGGAAGAGGCCCTTGTCCTCATCAACATGGGGACAAGGTGCTTTGGGGTAAGGGGCGCAGAGCCCCCCCTGCCCCAAAGCACCCATACTCCCCATGTTGAGGGCACGCGGCCTGGTATGGTCCAGGAGGGGGGGGGGGAGGGCGCTTGCTCGTCCCCACCTCCTTTCCTGGCCTCCCGGGCTGCGTGCTCGGATAAGGGTCTGGTATGGATTGTGGGGGGACCCCACGCCGTTTTTTTGACGTGGGGGTTCCCCTTAAAATCCATACCAGACCAAAGGGCCTGGTATGCTCCTGGAGGGGGACCCCATGGCGGTTTTTTTAAAATTTGGCGTGGAGTTCCCCTTCATGATTCCTAGAGCACAAAGTGCCTGGCATTGTCGGGATCAAAGTCGGATCCCTGTTCACAGACAAACGGTCCGACTTTGACCCTATGTAGGACCGTAAATCGCACAGCAAAGTAGGTTTAGGCTGGGTTCACACTATCCGACAAAAAAAGGTCCTACTTTGATCCTACTTTGCCGTGCGATTTGCGGTCCTACATAGGGTCAAAGTCGGACCATTTGTCTGTGAACAGGGATCCGACTTTGATCCCGACAATGCCAGGCACTTTGTGCTCTGGGGATCTTGAAGGGGAACTCCACACCATATTTTTAACCACTTAAGGACCGGAAGGATTTCCAGCTTTAGGACCGGAGCCCTTTTTGCGATTCGGCGCTGCGTCGCTTTAACTGACAATTGCGCGGTCGTGCGACGTTGTACCCAAACGAAATTTGCGTCCTTTTTTTCCCACAAATAGAGCTTTCTTTTGGTGGTATTTGATCACCTCTGCGTCATTTCTGATCGCCGCTATAAACAAAAGAAGAGCAACAATTTTGCATAAAAAACTTTTTGCTAAAATACAAATCCAAAAAAAAAGTATAAAAAAACATTTTTTTTCACCGTTTTTGGCCGATTTATATTCTTCATCATATTTGTGATAAAAAAATTTGCAATCGGCGTTTATTGATTGGTTTGCGCAAAAGTGGTCCCATTTACGGATGATGAGAATTCATTTTTGGGGGTTTTATTTTTTTTAATTTTTTACTAATAATGGCGGCGATCTGCGATTTTTAGCGGTACTGCGATATTTTAGCGGACATGTCGGAACATTTTGACACTTTTTTGGGACCATTGGCATTTATACAGCGATCAGTGCTATAAAAATGCACTGATTACTGTATAAATGCCATTGGCAGTGAAGGGGTTAACCTTCAGGGGGCGCTCTAAGGGTTAACTATGTTCCCTGGGCGTGTTCTAACTGTATGGGGGCTTGCCTAGCTGGGGAAGGGAAGTGGTCACAGCCTTCACGTACAGGAAGGCTGTGATCACAGCCCTTCCCCCTCACACAGAGCGGAGGTCCGTGTTTACTTACACGGACCTCCGCTCCTTCACTCCGGGGGGGGGCCCTCCCCGGACACAGTGAGCGCGCGGGCGCGCCTCCGGCGGCGCGCTCACTGTGCGCGATCTGGCGGCCGCCGTTTTGCCTTACAGAGCCACTTTGCCGCCGTCAGATGCCGATCGGCGGTCGGCAAGTGGTTAAAGAAAAAACTGGCATGGGGTCCCCCTCCAGGAGCATAGCAGGCCCTTTGGTCTGGTACGGATTTTAAGGGGAACCCCATGCCGAAAAAAACAGCGTGGGGTCCCCCCCAAAATCCATACCAGACCCTTATCCGAGCACGCAACCCGGCAGGCCAGGAAAGGGGGTGGGGACGAGCGAGCGGCCCCCTCCCTCCTGGACCATACCAGGCCGCGTGCCCTCAACATGGGGAGTATGGGTGCTTTGGGGCAGGGGGGGCTCTGCGGGAGGGAAGAGGGCAGCGGAGAAGACCGGCAAAAGAGCAGAAGACACCGCAGAGAAGAAGAAAATACCCCTCAGAAGAAGAAAGACCTTCTTCTGAGGGGTATTTTCTTCTTCTCTGCGGCGTCTTCTGCTCTTTTGCCGGTCTTCTCCGCTGTCCTCTTCCCTCTCATCTTCTTCTTTTCTTCTTCCCATGTTGACACGACACGTTCTCCTGCACGAATGCCCTCGCCACTCTGTGCTGTGCCTTATATTGGCATGGGGCGTGGCCACCAGATGACATCATCTGGAGGCCCCACCCCATATGAGGTCACATCCTGGGGGCGAAGCTGTGACCTCATATGGGGCGGGACCTCCAGGTGATGTCATCTGGTGGTCACGCCAAGAAGAGAGAGAAGAGGACAGCGGAGAAGACCGGCAGAAGACGCCGCAGAGAAGAAGAAAAGACCTCTCAGAAGATGAAAGACCCCGCAAAAGAGCCGAAGAAAAGAAGACACCGGAGAGGGGAGAAGACCGCCGGAGCTGATTTAATAAAATATTTTAAAAAGCTGTGTGTTTTTTTGTGTACATATTTCTTTCCAGGTAAATGGGTAGGGGTACGATGTACCCCATACTCATTTACATAGGGTGGGGGGCCGGCATCTGGGGGCCCCCTTGTTAAAGGGGGCTTCCAGTTTCCGATAAGTCCCCGCCCGCAGACCCCGACAACCACCGGCCAGGGTTGTCGGGAAGAGGCCCTTGTCCTCATCAACATGGGGACAAGGTGCTTTGGGGTGGGGGGCACAGAGCCCCCCCTGCCCCAAAGCACCCATACTCCCCATGTTGAGGGCACGCGGCCTGGTATGGTCCAGGAGGGAGGGGGCCGCTCGCTCGTCCCCACCCCCTTTCCTGGCCTGCCGGGTTGCGTGCTCGGATAAGGGTCTGGTATGGATTTTGGGGGGCCCCACGCTGTTTTTTTCGGCATGGGGTTCCCCTTAAAATCCGTACCAGACCAAAGGGCCTGCTATGCTCCTGGAGGGGGACCCCATGCCAGTTTTTTCTTTAAAAATATGGTGTGGAGTTCCCCTTCAAGATCCCCAGAGCACAAGTCGCATGCCAAAGTCGGATCAGCGATACGACTTTGATCCCACTTCAATGCCTTTCAATGGGCTGAAGTAGGATCAAAGTCGGACAAAAGTAGTACAGGAACCTTTTTCAAAGTCGCTCCGACTTTGAAAAACACATGTCGGAGCAGTTAAGACGGCTCTCATAGGGAATCATTGTTTTTGTGACGTAATGCAACTTGTGCTCTTCATGTCGGTCTGAGAATCGGACTAGTGTGAACCCAGCCTGAAAGTCGGACCATTTTTTTGTCGGATAGTGTGAACCCAGCCTCAGGCTGTAGCTGCTTCAAAGAAAACTAACTGCAAGAATTTGCACACTTGTTTTGATGCACCTGAAATGTATTTAACTGATTTAAAAAAAAGTTCAGTTGACTTTGAGGCTGGGTTCACACTATCCAACACAAACACGGTCAGACTTTTGATCCTACTTTGCCCTGCAACATCGGTCCTACTTCCATCCGACTTGAATGAACAAGATAAGATTTTGCTCCGACTTTGAGATAGTGACTTGTCCTTTGACCAATCAAAACAATCCCAGTGTGAGATAAATTCCTTTTCCTGCTGCTGTAATCACCAAGTCGGATGTCACAAGTGAGATGGTTAGAACAAGGATCCGACTTTGATCCTACTTCAATGATATTCAATGGGCTGAAGTAGGACCAAAGTAGTACAGGAACCTTTTTTCAAAGTCGGACCGACTTGTGTCTGACCAGTTAAGAAGGCTTTCATAGGGAAACCTTGATTTGGTGACATCATGCGACTTGTGCTCACAATATCGGTTCGTTTGTTGGACAAGTGTGAACTCAGCCTAAAATGACCAATAAATCCTGCACTCGTGGGATTTGTGATAGAAGTGAAACATACAAATATCTCCTATTAAAAACAGGACTTGAATGAAAATGTATAGATTTATGTAGAGATCAGTTGATGCTTGTTAAACGAGAATCATTTTACAGAACCATTATGCAACAAATAAACTCTTTAGAACATGAAATGTTTTCACCAAATCAACAAGGAGCCAGGTATTGTTTTTATCAGCTGGGAACAGAAGGAGTGGTACATCATAACTTAAGACAGACACTGTAATTTCCTCACTTGGCACCTTCCATTAATCAGGCTATGCAGGAAAGTTGGACAGAAAAAACAGAAACATGCCCCTCCATTCATCAAACTGTATACTGGTAGAAATTCTTTTTGGATTCTTTCGCAGAGAGTGGCTCATCTTCTCTCTCATTATTGATGCATGCCAAAGTGCATTAAGGCTAAATTTCCCTAGAAAAATAACATATTTTATGTCATTCCTTCTTTTTCACACCTCTTTAGATTTAATGTGCAACAATATGATTTCATTTTGCAGATGAGATATTAAACCAGTATAAAAGGAACTACAGAGAACCTGGCTAAGAAAGATAAATAGAAATATTAATTTTACTCAAAGATGTGATAACAACTAGAAGTCAGTCATGAGTCCGTAGCGTGAGATATGGAACAAATCATTCCGTCTTGCTGAGGATGTCACAGTACCAACCAGTCCTAATCAGCCTATTTATTTGCTGTTGCAATATGGCCTTGTGACCTGTGAATAGTACCTCAAGAAAATGTGAAGACTTTAATTCAGCCAATAAACACAGACCTCAAATAACCACCAACTTTTTCAAAAAACATTATAATGTGAAATTATCAGTAATTCTATATCCTATAAAATTAGTGTTTCTTATTTCCTGTGAAGCATCAGATGCTTCTTTCACTCATTCAACTTTACATCCTTAGGGAAAATGTAGAAACAGAGTGCACACACAAAAACAACACATGCTTTACTAGGATTGTAAAGATGAATTTTGGCACTGTAAGAGTAGCTCAGTTGGAGCCATAAGGCCATTACATGAACATGCTCATAATTCTGAGCAAAGGCTCAATACAGAATGGGCATTAGCATGCATGCTTAAATGTATTAGCGAGTGCAAAAAAATGGTAGGTGCATATGCACACACGTAAGTTCACTGGCGTCAAACGGCCTATTTAAGCTGGATTGTGGCATGAACAGATTGCTGAGTGGTCTTCAGCTAGTTCCTGTTTAACCTGCGGTTTGACTCCTCTTTTGGCTCCTGTCTTGTGATTCTGTGCCTTGCTGCCCAACTGTGTACCAGCCCCAGTCTGTATCCTGACTCTGCCTCTGTCTTATGTTCCTGTACCTTCCCTGCTGTTGATGACCTTTTGGCTTTTGTCCTGGCTACGCTCCTGCCCACTGATCAAGCTTCACCACGTTCCAGGTCCTGGTTCCTGCTTGATGATCCACGGCCATCTGCTCCCTGCAAACCTCAGATGGTGCTGCCTGTTATACCGGACCTCATGCCACTCTGTGTGCTCACACCTCCTGTCATCACTACCAGGGGTGTTGGACAAGAGGTGAAAGAGAAGCCCCCTCTACAACTCAATCTCCACCTGGTACATGACAAGCACTCTTGCTGCCTGGCCACCCCTCCACCATACAATGCTACCTAACTAAATCATACCAACATGAACTGGAGTTTTAATGGCTACATCAGCAACTTTATTAACAAAATATAAATAATCAAAATAAATAACAGATACCCAAAAACAAAATGACTGTCAACAGTTAACGTACTGTATACTGGAGCCTCAAGGTCCTTGTAGGCAATTAACTGCAACAACCCGTAAGGTAGGCCTCCAGTTGTACCAAACCAACTCAGAGACAGTTGCCAGTAACCTCAGGTACTATTGTAAATGTGCAAGCAGAGCGTTCAGTGCTGCTACCAATATAATCTACCATCAACAGAGTTCACAGGTGCCTGATCCAAAATCGCCCATCTGAGAGTAATGATCCATAAAGATGATCTGCACAACCGCACTATCATAAGTGTGCAAACTGAGATGTACCTAAGATGGGTTCCTACCAATTTAGCGTTAATCTACTGCCTACCTTCAAGGACCTTGAACACAACGAGCTGCCATGACAAATGTCTCAACCCACACAACTGCACAACCAACAAAATTAATGAAAACTAAAGAAAATGAATAAAGGGAAGGAGGGTGGGAAGATTCCACAATGTCTATGTCCTCCAACTGAAACTCTTTTGACTACAACCCCCTGAAGACCCCACCTGTCTCACCAATCAGGTTAGTACCCCCACCTTCCTGCATCCTTTAAAATTACCAAAACACCTCCCATGCCCACACTCCCCCTTTAACCTAGCCATGCTGTCCCTCAATTCATGTATTGTGGTCTTTTCCTCAGGGCCTGACATTAGCGGAAAACTACAGTAAGATCACACACAACATGCACAGCACATTCAGACATAGATTACATGCAGTCAGAGAAAACAGAGGTAATGCACACAAAACACAAATTGATAAAGTACTTGCAGTTATAGTATATGTCAACAAAGCACACACAGTTATGGGACATGCAACTATAGAACAGAAGCCAAAGAACACATATTCAGAGCATACCAACTGACCACAAAGTGCATGCATAGTCTAAGCCAGCCTTTTTCAACCAGGGTGCCCAGGCACCCTGGGGTACCTTGAGGCTTCTTCAGGGGTGCCTTGTCAAAACACCTAAAATTGATCAAAAATTGTATACAAGCCAGCGGGTGGATGAAGCCTGCCTTTTAGTTACACAAAGCCACAGGTTTTCATTATGCACCATTACGACTTTCTAGACACTGGCATCCTAACAACCAATGAAGTCATGAGTTGATAAGGAGGATGTCTGTTGCCTCCACAGTATCATTGTGTGACCCTCCTCTGCCTCTCTCCCTCAGCACTGGGGTTACATTAGCTGACTGATGGAGAGAAATGTAGGGAGAAGAGAAACATTGGAATACTAGTCAGTACCAGTGTGTAAAAGTGTATTTGATTTGGAAGAATAAATCCCCTCTAATGTTGTGTGTCCTACATGTGTGGATGTTGCTGCATTATGTAAAACTATTAACATTTTAGAATGGGGTTCCTCAAGACTGTCCATAATTTTAAAGGGTGCCTTGAGATTGTCTATAATTTTAAAGAGTGCCTTGACTGAAAAAAAGGTTGAGAAACACTGGTCTAAGCATACGCAGCACAAAAGGCATGCACAGTGTGAGAACATAAACAGCACGCAGGGCATGCACAGCCTAATCCATGAACAGTCAGGTCACATAAATAATTCACTATACCATTTATTAAGTTGTAGTGCTATTAGAGAAACACTGCAGAATGCCTATTTTGCGATTCTTGTAGCATTTCTCCCATGTATTTCATTGATGTGCACATGTGGCGGATGTACTGGTGCACAAGTGCAATGTGCTCAGAAGGTGGCTACACAACGACCACCGATATCTGTGCAATTAACATTCATTGTTTGTGAAGTAAGGATTGCAATCTAGCCAATGACCAAGAAGTTGACCAAAATGCATCTGCTATGTAACTTCCTGTGATAAATCATGATCGGGATTTTTTCTCACATGGGATCCTCTGAGGGTGTCAGAATGCATTTTCATTCTAGTAATTGACATGTAGTTAATGCCACCCCTGTGACCAGTGACCACCATTAACATTCTTTTTCAGCTTTGATCATCAGATTTTACGTATTTTCTGCAAGTTTTTCTTTTCTACAAACAACCAGCATTTTAGTTATAGGTAATGTCTGCCAATACTATCTGAACATTTCTTTGTTACTTTTCCTTTGATGTGAACATGATCTAAGTCATCTTTCTTATATATAATTTTGTCTATTTGCAATTTCATATACGAGAACTTATATTTTAGGCATTTTATTCTCCATTTTAGGACAACTACACTTCCAACAAAATCGTTATTTCATACATTGTGTGAGAAAGCTTCATAAAACATTCTCTAATACTGTAGAATTACCCAGATCTGTACAGAAAGCGAGATATTTGACATTTTGTCTTCTGTTATGATAATCTCCTGCAGCTGTAACACAATTATCCATGAATCTTATTAACCTTCCTTATGTCAACTATTTAAAGCTGAACCACAGGCAAGTAAAAGGCATACATTAATGAAGCTCTTATAACATCATTAAATGTAATTTTTAAATGCAATCAGTGTAAGTACCTGCATATGACTAAGTATAAGCATATTGCAGTGCCTGTACAGCAGGGCTCCAGTGTGAAAGGATGAAGTATCATAATTAGCAATTCCGTTCATGTGCTGATAAGCAGTATGCTGATAGGAGGAGAAAGCAGAGATGAGCTTACCACCGTGCTGCTGCAAGGGACAGCTCTGGAGAGAAATTTAGTAATGCAGCAAAGCTGTTTTTTATTTTAACATTTATTAGGTTATTCATTCTATCTTTATTTTTTGGCAGGAGCTCTGTTTTAAAAGGAGTTTGTAACAGGAGGTATATACCCAAGAAGATGTATTCTTCTGAACATGTCACTAACCTAGAGCAAGTATGCAAATTAGGATCTCATACTTCATGACTTGGGTTAAAGTACATGTCCAGTACATACTTCTCTTTAGTTTTGAATATAGTAGAGAAGGATTAGAACTCCCATGGAGATGTCCCTTTAAATAACAACCCAGATAAATAAGAACTTTCACAGACAAATGTGGTCATCCTCATTTGAGAAAGAAGATGAACACGTGAAAAAATTATGAAAGGAATACATGTCCTATGGACACATAGAGCAGCGGCTTGGGAATGAGCACACAGCAGTGCCCCCAGGGAAAGTAGCTTTCTCTGGGTGCACTGCTTGAGGGGGAGAAGCCAGGAGCGCCTGCAGGGGACCTGAAAAGAAGAGGATGAGGGCTGCTCTGTGCAAATTCACTGCACAGAGCAGGTAAGTATATATAACATTATATATTAACATATAAATGTTATTTTAAAAAACAAAACAAAGCTTTAGTATCACTTTAAGTCATTATGGGGGAGATTTACTAAAACTGTCACACTCAGAATCTGGTGCAGCTATGCATAGTAGCTATTCAGCTTCTAACTACAGCTTGTTTATTTAAGCGTTGACAATAAGCCCCCTGTTCACATTGAACATGGCTTTGAAATCATGCGACTTCATCTGAACTTGCACGATTTGAAAACCACATTTTTGGGTCTGACTTGAAAGACATCTGTGTGGCTTAATGCACAGATGTCTATTGAAATCAGCTAAGGTAGTCCTGAAACTACTTTTGCAAATCGGTGCGGCTTCGCAAAGTTGGAACGGTGCCATTGCCAGGAATAGGCTGTGACACATGACAAATCGCTTCAATGTGAACGAGGGCTAAAACCTGAAAGCAGACTGGCTTCTATGCAAAGCTGCAACAGATTTTGCACTCTCCAGTTTTGGTAAATAACCCCGTATAGCTAGTATTAGTCACATACAATTTGGCCTGTTCTGTAACATTGAAGATTTTTCACCACAAGTGGCATCACTGGAATAGAAGAAGATATCTGGATAAGTAAAACCTTTTCAACCTCACATAAGAAATTGAATGGGACTATTACTACTGAACTGAACTAAACTAACTAGGGTCGCCTAAAAAAATTCTGATTGATTGTCATTAGGGATGAGTGAAGTGATGCTGGTGGACTTGATTTTACAGTGAAATGAGCAATTTTAAGTTTGCCAAAATTTTAGCAAAGAAGTGATATATAATCAATTTCAAATTTACTATCTACTGGGAACACGGACACTTTTCATTTTAGAATTTTTGTACACACCATCCAAAAATCTGACGTGGGGCTGTCAACAGACACAAATTTACTAGTCTGCACATCCAGCTTTTGTCTGACGAAAAAAAATTTCAGACGCCAGGCTGTCGAACGACAATTCCCGTCCAAATTTTGCATTGTTTCTACAGGCCTTATGTTTAGTGTTGTTGTCCTGCTGGAAGGTGAAACTCCCGTATCATGTCTTTTGCAGACTCTAACAGGTTTTCTTCTAAGCATGCCCTGTATTTGGCTCCATCCATCTTCCCATCAAATCACCAGCTTCCTTATTCCTGAAGAAAAGCATACCCACAACATGATGCTGCCACCACCATGTTTCCCGGTGGGAATGGTGTGCTCAGGGTGATGTGCAGTGTTTTCCACCACACATAGCGTTTTGCTTTTAGGCCAAAAAGTTCAATTTTGGTCTCATCTGACCAGAGCACCTTCTTCCACATATTTGCTGTATCCCCCACATGGCTTCTCACAAACTGCAAACTGGAATTCTTATGGTTTTCTTTCAATAATGGCTTTCTTTCAATAATTCTTCTTGCCACACTTCCATAAAAAAGCCAGATTTGTGGAGTGCACGACTAATAGTTGTCCTGTGGACAGATTCTCCCACCTGAGCTGTGGATCTCTGCAGCTCCTCCAGAGTTACCATGGGCCTCTTGGCTACTTCTATGGTTAATGCTCTCCTTGCCCGGCCTGTCAGTTTAGGTGGACAGCCATGTCTTGGTAGGTTTGCAGTTGTGCCATACTCTTTCCATTTTCGGATGATGGATTGAACAGTGCTCCGTAAGATGTTCAAAGCTTGGGATATTTTTTTGTAACACACCCCTGCTTTAAACTTTCTCCCTGACCTGTCTGGTGTGTTCCTTGGCCTTTATGAAGCTGTTTGTTCACTAAGGTCCTCTAACAAACCTCTGAGGGCTTCACAGATCATCTGTATTTACACTGAGATTAAATTATACACAGGTGGATTCTATTTACTAATTAGGTGACTTCTGAAGGCAATTGGCTCCACTAGATTTTAGTTAGGGGCAACAGAGTAAAGGGGGCTGAATACAAATGCGCGCCACACTTCTCAGATATTTATTTGTAAAAAAAAAATTGAAAACCATTATCAATTTCCTTCCACTACACAATTATGTGCCACTTTGTGTTGGTCTACCACATAAAATCCCAATAAAATACATTTACGGTTTTGGTTGTAACATGAAAAATGTGGACAATTTCAAGGGGTATGAATACTTTTTCAAGGCACTGTATGTGTGTAAATCTAAAGGAAACTGATAGGAGATTGTACAATTAGACTAAAGTACTTATGATAGCCCCATGCTAAAAAAGTGCCCTATTCCTTAACCAACCTACATAATGAGCAAGCCCAAATTAATGAAACCTAGCACTGCATTAAAACATAATTTATAAAAATATATATACTACACCAAGAAATATATATGCTCAAAAATATGCATATGCAGGTTGAATGAAAAAGCCTAAGAAAACAATACATTTATTTCTCTAAGTCCTCATACACACACGGATATTTTTACAGCCTCGTTTTTTGAGCTTTTTTTACAGCTTAAAAATGCCTCTCGATGTTATTCAATGGCCTCATACACACATAGATGTTTTTGAGCTGTAAGTAGCTTAGGCGTTTTTAAGAAGAAAAACCCAGGACCAGCATGTTCTGAGGCTCCAGCGCTAAAGCTGTAAAAACGCAGATCCCCCCGACCGCAGACCCCAACAACCACCGGCCAGGGTTGTCAGGAAGAGGCCCTTGTCCTCATCAACATGGGGACAAGGTGCTTTGGGGTGGGAGGGGCAGAGCCTCCCCTGCTCCAAAACACCCACCCCCCCATGTTGAGGGCATGTGGCTTGGTATGGTCCAGGAAGGGGGGCGCTCGCTCGCCCCCCCCCTTTCTTGACCTGCCAAGCTGCATGCTCGAATAAGGGTCTGGTATGGATTTTGGGGGCCCCACGCCATTTTTTTCTGGCGTGGGGGTTCCCCTTAAAATCCATACCAGACCAAAGGGTCTGGTATCTCTTGGGGGGGGGGGCCCATGCAATTTCTTTTTCATTTTGGCGGGGGTTCCTCTTCAAGATCCTCAGCACACAAGTCTCACCGCAAGTCAGATAATTATGTTCCGACTTCTGGTGCGACTTCTATTCAAATCAATTGGCTCCCGTAGGGAACCAATGATTTTGAATAGAGGCAGAGAAACACGGCTAAAAGCTAGCGCAGCTAAACGTGCATTGACGCCAATGCAAAACGCTGATAAAAACACATTTTCCTGGCGTCAATACTAGCTTTGCAGGTCATTTTTATAATGCCTGTGTGTATGAGGCCTTGTACCAAATTTTATTGCAACAGTAATGACTGCCTTCATTTTGTAAATAACATAGCAAATTGTTGGCGCTATATAATTCCTGTATAATAATAATAATAATAATTTATTAAAATAAGGACTTGATTAGAAGAAAGCCTGCCTCCATGTACTGCTCAGCTGTCATGAGCTGAACATTCAGTGGTGCAAAGGTGCACCTAGGTCATGTCTACACAGGGGGCATCTTCTGCTGGTATACAACCACTGGTCTATGCACGTCTGATGAAATAAATGGCTGCACGGTAGACATCTGTGGAAAGTAAATCAGAAAAAAAAATTAGTACCCTTTTCAGTGGTTATAAATTACAAGAAATTCAACTAACCTAGTTAGATACAAATTAAAGGTATAAGTATAAGCAACTTAATACATTACCGGACAACCTGGTTGTCTTCTATGTCAGAAATACAAATGCTGCAGGCCTCATTGGATGAGTCACTTTCATCCAGATTTCCCTGTAGACAGATTAGATAGAAATGTTCTATGTAAAATATATATATATAGCTCATTTGCCACTACTATATAAATCCACATTTTATATGTCAATATGCTCAATCTGATCCACAAAACACCAGTCCATTTTTTATTTTCAGCCATGTGACTGTAATTTTAAATTTTCAGTGGACGTAACTGAAAATCTTTGTAATTTTTTTAACCACTTCAACATCAGGCACTTTTACCTCCTTCCTGCCCAGACCAATTTTCAGCTTTCAGTGCTGTCACAATAACCACTTCAGCCCCGGAAGGATTTGCCCCCTTCCTGACCAGAGCCCTTTTTGCGATTCGGCACTGCGTCGCTTTAACTGACAATTGCACGGCCGTGCGACGTTGTACCCAAACGAAATGTGCGTCCTTTTTTTCCCACAAATAGAGCTTTCTTTTGGTGGTATTTGATCACAGCTGCGTCATTTCTGATCGCCGCTATAAACAAAATAAGAGCGACAATTTTGCAAAAAAACCCACTTTTCTTACTTTTTTTCTAAAATACAAATCCCAAAAAAAAAAAATATAAAAAAACATTTTTTTCATCAGTTTTGGCCGATTTATATTCTTCCTCATATTTGTGATAAAAAAAAAATTGCAATCGGCATTTATTGATTGGTTTGCGCAAAAGTTGCCGCGTTTACGGATGATGAGAATTCATTTCTGGGGTTTTTATTTTTTTTATTTTTTACTAGTAATGGCGGCGATCTGCGATTTTTAGCGGTACTGCAATATTGCAACGGGCATGTCGGAACATTTTGACACTTTTTTGGGACCATTGGCATTTATACAGCGATCAGTGCTATAAAAATGCACTGATTACTGTGTAAATGCCATTGGCAGTAAAGGGGTTAACCTGCAGGGGGCGCTCTAAGGGTTAACTGTGTTCCCTGGGCGTGTTCTAACTGTCTTAGTGTTTGACTGGCAGGGGGAGGGGAGTGATCACAGCTCCCATATAGAGGAAGGCTGTGATCACTCCCTTCCCCCTCTAACAGAACGGAGATCCGTGTTTACTTACACGGACCTTCGTTCTTTTACTCCGGGGGGGGCATCGCAGGTAGCCGGCGGAGATCGAGTCCGCCGCACCCGCTCCCTGGCCATCCCCGGACACAGTGAGCGATCTGGCAGCCGCCGTCAGATGATGGCGGTTTGCCCAGGAGAGCCATCTTGTCGCCTGCCGTTGACGGTCGGCAAGTGGTTAAATGACAATAGAGCGGTCATGCAACACTGTACCCATATGAAATTTTTACTATTTTTTTTTCACACAAATAGAGCTTTCTTTTGGTGGCATTTAAAGCGGAGTTCCACCCAAAAAATCCCTGGATTTTGGAACACAAACCGTAGATTGCATGATGTTATATATGCTTGTCATGAAAGACTAACATGTGAGTGGATATTATTTTATAATAAAAACCTTTTTAAACAATATCATGCCATATATGCTCTTTCTCATCCTATGAGTACGTTTAACTACTGGGGACATGTGGAAGAGGATAAAGACACATCTATGAAAGACATATTTCACCAGTACAGGTTCTTTACATGGATAGTTGGGGAGTGAATGCATGGGAGGAAGGGGAACACAGCACTTTCATCACCTATGAAATATATTTCTGCATGGATTGCACTTTTTAAAAGAACTTTTTCTGCACAGATGGCCCTTTAAAGGAATCATCGTTGATTATATGATAGATGCTGTCGATTATTTTTATGATTCTATATATTTTACCAGCGCAGGAACTTAATTATGTGAGCCATGTTATGCCTGAGCGGTTGGAGAAAGTGAGACTGGAAACCAACAAATGGAGTCTCTAGTAATGTATGTGGTGCAGCAGTCCCTAAAGGGATGGGTTACAACCCGCACGCAGAGCCAGACCACCACTATTTCAGGCTCTGTTACTGACGAGGCCCAAGAGGATTCAGATCCGTCCCAGCCATTATGAGGCATCTCCCAGGTCTTCAGACAGTGAGGTGGAGGGAGAGTAATTCCTCGGTGGCTTTGACTTTGCCCTAGTCTCACCATTAATTAAAGCGGTCAAGGAAGCCCTGAAATGGGAAGAACCTACCACACCCCCAGCCAAGCAGAGAAAGTTCTTCCAGCACCCGGGGAAGGAACGTTCCAATTTTTCACTCCTGACAGAGTTAAAAGACATCATTGTGGAGGAGTGGGGCAAAGTGGACAGAAAGATTTCTCTGTCAAGCAAAACCTCAAGGCTCTAGCCCTTTAAGGCCGAGGACATGAAGCACCTGGAAAATGCCCCCCTAGTGAACGCAGCACTAATGCATCTAGCTAAACGTGTTCCTCTTCCTCTTGAAGATGGCGTGTCCTTCAAGACCTCAAGAGAATCTATGGGTTAGCTGGTACTGCCTGCAAGCTTGCTCTAGCCCTTGCGGCCATGTCCAAAGGAGTGGAAGCCTGGACAGAAAATGGGGATTCAGTGCTCAGTGGCATCTCGGAAGAAGTGGCCAGGGGCTTGGCTGTGCAAGAGCTGAAGCTGGCTTCCGTTTTCCTGGGATAAGCTTCCATTGATATTATCCGAGACTTCAGAAGGAACTTGAAAATGGGACAGACATCCTTCCAGAAGTCTGCCAAGAATCAGGCGTCCAGTGGACGTGAGCCTTCCAAGTTATTTTGAGATTGGGCTTGCTCAGATGTGTCGGGTGGGGGTATGCTTGCTTCTTTTTCAGTGCTTCTGGGTGGCCTCGATCTCGGACTACTGGACCATTAAGGCAGTCTCTTCAGGTCATGCATGGTCCTTCACCAATACTCTTCCCCTCGGGTTTATCCCTACACTGCTACCTCAGTCAGAAGAAAAGAAGCAGGTGCTGCTGTCCCATGTGAACTCGCTGGTGACTCACGGAGCCATGGTGCCCATTCCAAAGGGCGAAGTGTTCTAGGGCGTGTATTCCCCTCTTTTTCTGGTGCTAAAGAAAAATGGCTTATGGCGCCAGTTATAGGTTTAACATACTTGAACAAGTTCATAAAGTATGAAAGGTTCAAAATGGAGACTCTCTCTACAATTCAGCAAGCCATGTACTGGCTAGTCTCAATAGATTTAAATGACGCTTATTTCCACATGCCTGTAGCAGAAGAGTTTTGCAAATACTGTACCTTCGATTTGCGATCAGGCAAGAACATCTGCAGTTCACCCGCCTTTCTTTCGGGCTTTTAATCTCACCTCGAGTCTTCTCTAAAGTTCTTCTGGCCACGGTGGCCCTCATCAGAACAAAATGAATATGGCTATATCATTATCTCAGCGACCTTCTGTTGCTATCCCAAGACAAGGAGCAGTTGCTGATCCACAGAGCTCAAGTCATCGCTACACTGCTCGAGGTCGGGTGGTTACAAAATCTAGAAAAGAGCCATTTGGAACAAGTACAGCGTCTGGTGTACCTAGGAGCTCAGTTTGACACAGTCGAAAATACCATCTCTCTGCCGGTGGAGAAGATCCCGTTCATACGGGACAGGGTGAGCTTGGCCCTAACTTCTTCATGTCTGAGGGCCTCACAAAGCCTTAAAATTATTGGCACGATGGTCTCTATGGTCCTTATGGTCAAATGGGCTCTTTGGAGATTATATCCTTCCCAGACAGGGTTTCTCCAGCAATGGGAGTCAGGCAACAGCAACCAGCTCATTCGCATAACTTCAGGCATGAGGAACAGCCTCGTTGGTGGCTACAGAGCAGGAGCCTACTCATGTGCCACTCCATTGTCCCCGTTTCATGGGTTATGGTCATGACCGATGCCAGCGGTGCTCGATGGGGGGCCCACTGCAAGTCAGAGCTGGCGCAGGGCAGATGGAATCTCCGTCTCCACAACCGGGCTTGAATGTCCTGGAAATACAAGCAGCCTTTTGCGCCCTGTGGGTCTTCAGTCACCTCCTAGACGGGGAATCAGCATTGTTAAGAATAGACAACACCACAGCGGTCTTCTATGTGAAGAGACAAGGGGGGACTCGGAGCTCTACCTTACTCCAAGAAGTCAAGCCTATCATGTCATGGGCCCAGAGGAATCTGGCCAACATTCCGTCAGTTTACATTCCCGGAGCCCATGTTCAGGCGGATTTTTTTTGGCCCGTGTGCAACTAGACAAAAAATAATGGTCACTCCGCACGGAGACTATCAGGTGTATTCTGTCCCAGGGAGCAGACCCCTGAAGTGTATCTGTTCACATCCCCCTGCAACTTCAAAATTGAGAAGTATTACACCTGGAGCCATTGCAGCCAGGCCTTCGGGGTGGAAGCTTTAACAGGTGGAGCTTCAGCAGGGTGTATGACTTCCCCCATTCCCAGTCATCCTCAGATTCCTGCAGAGACTCAGTGCAGAGGCCTTCGAGATAGTGGTAGTAGCACCTTACTGGCTGAACAGGCCATGGTTCCCCTCCTAACTCAGCTCAGCTTTCGGGACCTGGGACCCCTCCCCCTCAGACCGGATCTTCTGTCCCAGGGGGCAGTCCTGCATCCATGGCCAGCGCTATTGAAGCTGATGGTCTGGTTCTTGAGAGGGAGAGGCTGGAAGCCCTTGGCTGTGCATGAGGCATCATTTCCATGAGTTAAAGAGGGGTGAGCATGAACAAAGTCTATGGAAGAATATGGGCCAAGTTTGTGGAGTTCTCATCCTCCACGGGAAGATCATACAGAGACCAGGGAGTGCAAGACATCCTGGAATTCTTACAGTCAAGACTATATCTGGCTCTGTCGGTCAGCTCCCTTAGGGTCCAAGTTTCAGCCCTATCAGTCTTCTCGGGAGTTTCATGGGCCGTTCACCCTCTGATCCGGCAGTTTTTCAGGGGATCAGCAAGACTCAGACCCCAAAGGAAGCTGAGATTCTCCAAGTGGGATCTTCCCCTTGTCCTTGACTCACTCACAGAGCTTAGTACCACGGAAACTATTAACGATCTCTCGGCGAAGGCCTCCTTCCTTGTAAGCATCACATCGGGCAAGAGAGTCTCAGAGATCGGGGCCCTCAGCCACAAAGAACCATTTCTGACCATCAAAATCAAGAGATTGTCCTGCCCATATTCAAAACTCCAGGGGCCTCATAGGCCCATCCACTAGATTTAGGGGAAACACTAAAGGAATACCTTCAAACTACATCCTCCTTTAGGTGCTCGGATCATCTATTCATCCTGTTCTCTGGGAGAAACAGGGGGAAACGTGCTTCATCATTGCGTCCTGGATCATCCAGACTATCCAGCAGACCTACTCCATGGCAGACAAAGTTCCCACTCATGGATGAAGAGTAGGCTAGTTACGGAATGCAGTCTCTGGCTGTGAGCTCAAATTTATGGGAATGGGGTGCTATAGCATTGGAGAGGAGGCAGGTACATCCACACGTAGGCTGCCATGGAGTCCATCAGGAAAGTACAGTAAGTATTTGATAGGAAATGTTCCGTTTTTATTCTGTGGAAGAAACTGACTTACATTTTTCCTGAATACTTCTTGCTGAGTGCAGCTGTTGATAAGATCTTCAGAGGCCTCACCGTCTGTGCTGGAGGAATGCTGCTCTGCGTCTTGGTAGTCTTGATGGTCTTGATGGTGCAACCGTTCATCCTGTAAAACAAAGATAAATAAAACTGTCTCAGGAAATAAACACAAATGTATGTATTAGTTATACTTTTTATTTATATTTAAAAAGAAACTTTCTAAAAAAAAAAAAAAAGATGGGATAAAGGGTTACAAACTGAGCAGTGCCATAAAGCTCATGATTTAAAAAGTCAGCTCCCCCAAAAATGATACATTTGTTATGGGTAGAAAAGAGTAAGATAATTCAGCTCTTTGTTTCATATACACAGTACCATTAATGTGGTTTTAAATGACCACCTTGCAAAACAATCTATTCAGTTTAAAATAAAAACGAAAAGCAAGACATTTGTGTATAGATATTAAAAACATTATCAATATATATTTTTAACCTTTTATTATAAGTAATTACATTTCCTCTAGTCCTTCTGTTCTCAGCTGCATAAGAGCTGGGGGAAGGAGAAGCAACAATATACATAACTTCCCAGTGAAAGGCTGTGCAGGGGGGGTGTCAGGACAACTCTGATCAGGGACGGCCTGTCCATTAAGGGCACATGGGTGCCACCCCCCATCCATGTGCCCATCCTCTATATCCATGCGTCCTTTGCAGGTCACTGGATGCATGAATTCCAAAGTGGGGGGTCTTTTTTTTGAAGCACTGATTAGAGCCAGAGCCTCTAATAGGGTGGTCTTGGGGTGCAGAGAATGTGCTCGGTGCCCACCCAGGCGTGTTATAATAGTGGATGAATATTCACTATTGTAACACTGATCCTCCTCCCCCCCAATCAGGAAGCGGGTCTGAGACGCATCACCCGATTGGCTGAAAAGGCAGACAATCCTATTGGAGGCCTAGGAGGAGGGGAAGAGACGCATGGCCAACGTGATGGAGGAAAGGACACAGGAGCTGCTGCCCGATGGCTGCTGCCCGATGCCTGCTGCCCGATGCCCGCTGCCCGATGCCTAGATGGCAGACCAACCAGCAGACAGTGAGCGGTAAGTTACTGCCGGGGGGTGTGGTTGTTTGCCACCCCCCCAAAAAAAAACATCAGCCGCCACCGAGTATGATCATTGGAGTAGAGCAGCCTAAGTTCCCAGTACAGCTAGAGAACTGACCACGCTGTGTTCTCCTGCTTGGTGTGGTCCGTAGTTTATTGTAAAGTAGAGGGACTGGCAAGAACACCTGGGATTTCCCACAAAGGAAGCAATACAAAGAGAACAGGATACTTTCTCATACAAGTACATGGTACAGAAGGCACATATCAGGAATATGAAATGCTGGGGTAACAAACACTTTAAGGTAGGACCAGGGAAGTATTAGAACCCCTGTTTTTACTGCTGTACAGGGCTCCTTTAGAGAGATTACCCTCACTCAGCTGGCACTGGGACAACTGTTACCAAAAAGACAGTGAAGGAAAATCTCCTACAGGAACAAAGAAAGCTGAAACTGTCTCACATTTAGTGAGATGAATCCTCTGCAAAGGAGTCCTGGTGCTCAACTCAATAACTAAGAACATTAAAAATAATGTCCCTTACCGTTAGTGCTTGGGCCAAGGACAACAGAAATGCATCCCATCCAAAGTCAATCAGATCTGTGTTGTCTTCTGCAGAACCTTCAGTGTCACCAGATATGTTTATAGATGACTCTGTTATAGGTGTCCACTCACTGTAGGTTTCCTCCAGTCCTGGGATTTATTACAACAAACATCTGAGGATAGTTGAGATAAACATACTACAGACTTCCTACCAAATATTCTGTAAAAATAATCCAAAGTGCAGTAACCCATAGCAATCAAACTGAATTCCTAACTGATTTGAATATAGTAAATTCTAATCTGATTGCTTGTTTGAGTTTCTGCACTAAGAATACGATCTTTGCCCCCTTGAACTGTGTTACTAAATAAGAACAGAAAAACAGATTTAGGGATAGATAGATAGATAGAAAGATAGATAGATAGATAGATAGATAGATAGATAGATAGATAGATAGATAGATAGATAGACCATCTTCACGGGAGGAGATGACTGCATCCTGATTTTGGACATCAGTGTTGGAGCCATTCTCCTCGTTACTTTCTCCAGAAGTTCTGAATGACTGCCATTCCTCATTGTGATCTCCCATTGGAAGAGGTACAACAAAATGTTTCAGGCTGGGTTCACTCTATCCGACACAAAAACGGTCAGTCTTTTGATCCTACTTTGCCCTGCAACATCGGTCCTACTTCTGTCCTACTTTGGTCCTTCTTCCATCCGACTTGAATGAACAAGTTAAGATTATGCTCTGACTTTGAGATAGTGACTTGTCCTTTCACCAATCACAACAATCACAGTGTGAGATAAATTCCTTTTACTGCTGCTGTTATCACTAAGTCGGATGTCACAAGTCGGATGGTTAGAACAGGGATCCGACTTTGATCCTACTTCAATGATATTCAATGGGCTGAAGTAGGACCATAGTCGGACCAAAGTAGTACAGGAACCATTTTCAAAGTCGGACCGACTTGTGTCGGGCCAGTTAAGACGGTTCTCATAGGGAAACATTGATTTTGTGAAGTAATGCTCACAATGTCAGTCCGTTTGTCGGACAAGTGTGAACCCAGCCTTACATTACATTGTCACTGATTTCTTAGAATAAAACAGAAATTGTACACATATAACCATTATTCCTATAGCTCAGCTACAACCTAACAATGGTAGAAACCAGTATGGATTTAGATATTCTATCCAGTTCATTTATTTTAATGTATTTTAAAAAGCCTACATGTTAGCATTGATATTTACTAGATTTAAAGTCAGAATTGATTTGTTTTGGATTGAATAGAGAATGGTAGGATACCATACCACTTTATTTCTGTCTGTCTCATCTGAAAGATGTTTCAGAGACATAACATGAAATGAAAGGAATCACTCCAAAAATCACCCACTACACCACTGCCCCTTACAGGTGTCATAATGGAATATTCCCCCTCACCTTCTGTTCACAGACAATAGTAAAATGTGGGTATCACATCACTTTCTGACTATGAGCACAACTGTACATATATATATATATATATATATATGGAGAAACAATAGTAACGTGGTCTCTGACACAGAGTCAGAGGAAATCTCCTCGTAGACAGTTGTCACCAGTAGTGTTGAGTGAACCTGGACTGTAAAGTTCAGGTCCGTACCGAACTTTGGGGTTTCCGGGACCGGGACCCGGACCCGAACCCGGACTTTTCAAAAAAAGTCCGGGTTCGGGTCCGGGGTTCTGGTAATTTTACCAAAAATTCTGAAAATTGCTGTAAAAAAGTCCAGGGAAGTCCTAGAGGTCTGCAAAAGGAAGGACAATGGGGTTAAGGGTGGGACAAGTGCCCTACAAAGAAATGGGGACAGGAAAATAACTAAAAGCATTTTTTAAAAAATTATTTCATAAAAAAATCAAAAATGGAGGTGGATGTGGACCATCTTCAAACTGTCTGAAAAGTATTAATTAACGGTAGAAGCCATATAACTGTTCTAAAATCATCTTCAAACTCTGTCAAAAAAGTATAACTAAGCCGGAAGAACCCATATCACTGTTCTGCAAACATCTGGAAACTGTGTGTAACAATTTAACTAAAACCGGGACAATCCATACTACTGTTCTGCAAACATCTGGAAACTGTGTGTAACACTTTAACTAAAACCGGGACAAACTGTTCTGCAAACATCTGGAAACTGTGTGTAATACTTTAACTAAAACCGGAAGAAACCATACTACTGTTCTGAAAACATCTGGAAACTGTGTGTAACAATTTAACTAAAACCGGGACAATCCATACTACTGTTGTGCAAACATCTGGAAACTGTGTGTAACACTTTAACTAAAACCGGGACAAACCATACTACTGTTCTGCAAACATCTGGAAACTGTGTGTAACACTTTA
>BLSH010514941.1:0-23437 GCA_018402905.1 Glandirana rugosa
CCCTTTAAGAGCATTGGGCGGAAGCTACTTGTGACGTAGCTTCCGCCCAGCCATGTTATGGAGCTGGGTGAACGGCTTCAGCCGCTCACTCGGCTCACGGACACTGGGGGGAAGGACCCGATCTTCTCCGCCACTGCCGGCGTGTCCGGTAAGCGGCGGAGATGGCCGGAAAGCGGCGGGAGGGGGGGCACCTCTCCCGCCGCTGATAAAAGTGATCTTGCGGTGAATCCGCCGCTAAGATCACTTTTATCTGACGCAGAATCGCCTGCTGAAAAAATAGATACCGGGGTTATGGTAGCTATCTGCTACCATAACAACGGTATTCCACTTCAAAGTACCGCCGTCAAACGACGTACGGCGGTCCGGAAGTGGTTAAACCAAATAAAAAGTGCAGCGCTATATTCAAAACATATAGACTTATACTAAAGTGCTCATGAATAATGCAAAAATTACATAAATACTAATCATATGTCATGACAAGTGATCAATCCCTCCCAACATATATTCAATGCTAAATAAAGTGCAACAATAGTGCATAACATATATCCCCATATATGGGCAAACAATAGTACAAACAATGACCAAGTCCAGAAAAAGCAATTCAGTTTGTGAAAAAATATTTTTTTTGTGAAAAACGTTTAAGCAGTAAAGCAAAAATATATTACATCAACAGTCCATCACTTTTCTCCTTTAAGAGGCAATTGAATAAAGGAAAGTAGTTCCATAGGTGGAAAGCGCTGAGAGTGAAGACACCAATCATGTTAAAGGAATAACATTGCTCGTGTCAAAATCTTATCCTTCACCAAATATATTGGCTTCTCACCTTAGCAAAATAGAAAGATAGCTTTTTTCCCTCTTTGGGGTCTATTCTGGTTTCCTATGTGCTTATATGCCTCTCAGGCTAAATCTCCATTCCTTCCAACCAAAGGGTTAACCATCCATGTTCCTCTCAGTCAGTCTCCAATACTCCAAAATGAATCATTAAGACATGGAAAAGAAAGGGACAGAATCTAATACTCTCAGTTTAACAGCTTTTATTCTCGCCCCAAACAATAAAAACACACTTACAAGAGGAAGCACTGTGAAGCCGTGTGAGCTGGGGATAGCATGGATTCAATAGCTGCAAAGTGACGTGCGAGTTCCGGCTCCTCCCTTCTTCAGTAGAGGTGGAGATACTATGCCAAGCGCGTCTCTTAAATCCTAAACACACCTCTCTAGGGTGGAGCAACAAATGTGTATTAATCAGAGCAGCTCTGAAAGCAGCCGCCCTACTGCTGTCTGCAGTCTGCATAAGGAGGCCGTAAGGTCGGTAAAATGGGCCTTGGCCTCCTCTGACCTCGCAGATGAACATCAAAAAAATTATTGTTAAATTCCTTTAGTTTTGTTTAGATCATAATTACTTTTTGTATAACCAGGATTATTATTTACAGAAGTGTGGCGTGGCCACGGGAGCGAGGTTTGCACCGAGTGTGGCGAACCTCTTTATGGCCTGTTGGGAATTCAAGGAAATTTTAGTGGAACATCCAGACCAGCTTCTTTTTTACAAAAGATTTATAGATGACCTGTTAATTATATTGAAAGGTGACCAGAATAGCTCTGATGAGTTCAGAGGTAAAATGGAGTCCAATACAAGGAATATTAAGCTCACTTGGTCTATTAGCCGGGAGGGAGTGGTATTCCTGGATTTGGAAATCCATAATGTTAGAGGAAAAGTGGTTCTGAGTAACCATTTTAAGACCATTGATAAAAACGTTTATCTTCCATTAGACAGTTGCCACCATAGGACATGGCTAAAAATATATACCAAAGGGGCAGTTTGTCAGAATAAGGAGAAATTGTACAAGTGAAATGAAATATTTTAATAAGTCTGATATCCTGGCTAAGAGATTTATTGAAAAAGGTTACTGTCCTTCGGATATAGAAAAAAATATGGTGGAGGTATCATGGATGGACTGAAGAGTACTATGTGACAATATACCTAGGCAGGTGAATGGGGATACTGAATTTAAAATTATCCTTGATTATAATGTTCATTTTAGACATATTGAATGTATTATAAAGAAACACTGGCATATACTCAGGAAGGACAGGGTATTAGGACCCCACTTGCCCATCAAACCTGGGTTTATTTATAGAAAGGTACCCACTCTTAGAGATCGGTTAGCACCAGGGGTAATTGATCCCCCCATCAATAATAAAAAGAACTGGTTTGGCTTGTTCACGGGCTTCCATGCTTGTGGGGGTTGTCTTGCTTGCAGGAGAGCCAGATTTAATATTAAGAAAAGAAAGGGGTTTATAGCTAAAAGTACTGGCAGGGAATACCTGATTCGAGATTTAATTACATGCAATTCCATTGGTGTAGTATATGCTCTTGAGTGCGGATGCGGCATGCAATATATTGGACGCACCTCAAGAGCATTGCATGTTAGGATCGAGGAACATATTAGGAATATTTTAAAAGGTGTTGAAACACACAGTGTGTCTAAGCATTTTAAATACAAACACAATAAGAAGTTAGACTCTTTCTGTTTTTGGGGGGTTGAAGTGGTGAAACCACATTGGAGAGGAGGTCATTTTTTAAGACAGTTGAGTAGAAGGGAATCCTTCTACATTTTTGAAGCCAATGTTTTGACCCCTAGAGGATTAAAAATGGACTTTGACCTCAACTGCTTTATTAGTGATAGGTAATCATGCACCTTTGTGAGTATTATTATCCCCTGCTTATCATAGAGGTAGGGTCCTTTTTTATCATTTTTTATTATTTTAAATTAATTTTAATATTATATGTTTGAATAAATTTGGATTATAAAATGAATATGTTTATGTTGTTTTATTAGCCTACATGATGTCTCATATGAAAATGAATTTGTTTTTTAGTGTATTATGACTGTTTTTTGGGATGGCATGGTTGCAGTATATATTTTGCTATGTAAATGATGGCTGCATCGTGAGCTGTGTTTTTGTGCAGGCTTATAATCATATTCTGTACAAATTTACTATCATTAATTATTAGATCATACTGCTTAGTAGGTGTCCCCTGATTTTAATCTTGTCTGCATGTCTCTTTCCGGTTTGTGGCAGCCACTTCCGGGCGGCTTGTATGTTCTTTGCAGACAGCAGTAGGGCGACTGCTTTCAGAGCTGCTCTGATTAATACACATTTGTTAACACGATTGGTGTCTTCACTCTCAGCGATTTCCACCTATGGATCTACTTTCCTTTATTCATTTGCCTCTTAAAGGAGAAAAGTGATGGACTGTTGATGTAATATATTTTTGCTTTACTGCTTAAACGTTTTTCACAAAAAAATATTTTTTCACAAACTGAATTGCTTTTTCTGGACTTGGTCATTGTTTGTACTATTGTTTGCCCATATATGGGGATATATGTTATGCACTATTATTGCACTTTATTTAGCATTGAATGTATGTTGGGAGGGATTGATCACTTGTCATGACATGTGATTAGTATTTATGTAATTTTTGCATTATTCATGAGCACTTTAGTATAATTCTATATGTTTTGAATATAGCGCTGAACTTTTTATTTGGTTTAAAGATAACCAATGCTATTTGTGATATGTGCATGTTTTTACTGATATGAGTGAAGGACAGCTGCGAGTGACTATAAATATAGAAATATTAGGAACCTTGGTACAGGGTTTCCCACTTCTTTAATATGAGGGACTGATATATTTTATATGCCACTATTTGACTATGGGATCCTCGCTGTGCAGGCTGCCTACTCAATAATGGACACTAAGGGTCAGTATGCCTAGAGGAACGTCCAATTGCTTGGTTCCCTTGGCAACCTTTTAGCTTATATGCTGTAGGGTGATGTTTAGAATCCACCCCGCTGATGAAGTCACGCATGATGTAATGCGTACGGGAGGTGGAGCTTCTGACGTCACCTGCCGCTGTCTTTCCATGGCCAATTGGATATCGGCAATTTTACTGCTCTATGAGAAGAGGAATTCTATGTAAGTGCAACTGTTAATAAACTAAATTGAGGATTATAGCAGAGAGCACTTAGAGTGTGTATTTTTTTTCATATGGTACCGCTCTGCTTTACCTGCCCGCAAACTGCTTTGTAGCATACTGGCTCAGTGCTTGAAGGAGGATGGATCTGTGACTAGTGCTGTAGCTCTTGTGATCTTCTGGTAAAACAGGGGTCTTATAGTAAGGTGAGCGTGCATTTCTGCCACCGGTGAAGGGATTGTCAACTGAAGTATTATTTTCATCCCTTTCAGTCACGAGGATCTTCTCTCTCTGTGGAGGCTATTTGGGCTATTTTCCTCTATAGCTTTATGGACTCTTAAGAACTTTTAATATGGAATTAATATCTTTGATGTTCTTTTAGATATATTAATTTAGTTTAGTATTTGTGCTGCACTATTTTTGCTTATTCATTGTATATTTGGGTACGTGACCCACCCTTCAGTGTACAGCTAGCATTGTAGGAGATTTAGGTGATTGTCTGCGCTGATTGATTTTACATTTTGGTTATTTATTCAATGCAACCCCATATTTTATTTTCTATCAAGAAACTCTGTATCAGGGGGGGTGGCTACCGAGCTCTGAGAAGGCCTCTTAACCTCAGAGCTCCGCCAAACAGACGGGATCTACAGCATCCATTGGAGCCCTAACAAGCCACGCTGAGCAGACAACGACTGCTGCTCTCACTCCAGAGAGACCACCGTGCTCATTGGCAATAGGTAGAAGGAGAAAGGAGCCCCTGTCGCAGCCCAAAAAGCTGACGGGCTTCTTCACCTCACAAGCAAGGAGCCTGCAGCAGCAAGATGGTGCCGGAGTGAGTGACACACGGCTGAGTGGGCAGACAGCTGCCATCATGTCGCATTCACAGCACCGCCAGCTAGCCATGGCCGCACACCTGCCGCCCAGCTCTCCTTCCTCTGCAGCCTCCACACCCACAATGAGGAGCCCAGCCAAATCCAGGCAGAGGACGGCATCCCCAGAGGAGACACAAGGAGCCTAAGGCATGGAGGTGAGTGACGCTAGGCCTCACACGCGGCACAACCCAGCACCTGACCCGTTTGCAGAATTCCCCACATCAGGACAACCAGCCTCAGACATTGTCCTGGAAGATATGCTGATGTCCCTTAGAACATCCTGGCAAAATGAACTAATACACTCAGTGCAAAAATGCCAGGCAGAAGTACAAGCACTAGGAGGCAGAATAGACTTTGTGTAAAAAAAAATGGGTGAATACTCCACTTCATACAATACACTAGTGGACGCCCACAATGCCCAAAAAGAGGAAATTCTGTGGATAAAAGACAAATTTGCAGATTTAGAGGGCAGATCTAGAAGAAATAACCTAACGTTAAGGGGGATCCTTGAAACAGTACAACCTGCCCAATTACACCAATTCACTCATGATTACAGTTGATCGAACCCGTGGATGTTCGGGTTCCGTGGGTTCGGCCGAACTTCGGAAAAAAGTCCGGGTTCGGTACCGAACTTGACCCGAACTTTATCCCGAACCCCATTGAATTCAATGGGACCCGAACTTTTTGGCACAAAAATGACTGTAAAAGAGTCCTAGAAAGTGCTAGAGGGCTGCAAAATATTATTTTAGAACAATAATCTGTCCCTTACAGCAACAGCAGGAACCTGACCCTATAGAACTAGGAGATGGTTTTAGAACAATAATCTGTCCCTCTAAGCAGTAGACTCTACCTGGTCCAGTCAGATCTTTCTGTAATGCAGGATGAGGTCTGCAATCTGTCCCTAAAAGCAGTATTAGTAGTAATCTCTACCTATCTATCTATCTGCAATCTGTTCCTAAAAGCAGTAGTAGTAGTAATCTCTATTCTCTACCTATCTATCTATCTGCAATCTGTCCCTCACAGCACAGGCAGCATCCTCTCCCTACACTACCCAGAGAGCATGTGACATGCAGCACTGTGACTCCAGCCTCATATAGAGGCTGGGTCACATGATGCACTGGCCAATCACAGCCATGCCATTAGTAGGCATGGCTGTGATGGCTTCTAGGGAAAATCACGCTTGTTGATTGGCTGCCCTGCAGCTATTCAACATGCGTGATCAAATACCCGAACACGGAACTCGAACCCAAACTTTTTTTAAATGTCCGGGTTTGGGTCCGGGTCACGGACACCCCAAAGTTCGGTATGAACCCGAACTTTACAGTTCGGGTTCGCTCAACTCTACTCACGATCTGTTTTCTGCCATGGTGCCCTCTTTATCAGCCCTTGAAATCATGGTACACAGAATACATGGGGTATCCAAACCCTCATTCATACCGGACGAGGTGCCAAAGGATATAGTCCTCAGACTTCACTTTTACCCTGCCAAAGAGTTCATTCTGGCAGCGTTCAACAACCCGGACAACAGCCCAGCCCAATATGCCTCAATTCTAATTCTACCGGACCTCTCCAGACATACACTCCAGCGCAGACGAAACTTAGCTGCAATCACTAAGGCCCTGCGCAACCACCAGATCCAACATAAATGGAAGTACCCAGCACTGCTTTCAGTCTCTTACAATGGATCCAGCATCACAATAGCCTCTCTAGATGAAGGCCTAACAGCCCTACCTCAGTGGAGCATCATACCAGAACATACCCAATATCCCGTCCCAACACTACTGCCCACGAATTTAGATGGGCAAGTGGTATCGCTTACGAAATCCTCCAAAAAGAAAAAAGACACTTAAGAATCTACTGATAATTCTTCGACAATCCAAACTCAAAACCTCCCAGCTATGGATAAACATGTTTCGTGTTTATAATCCCCCTTATGTTTTCGCACATAACCATGCGACTGAGGATCCCATTGAGCATTCCTTCCTTATGGTTCTAACTTGTTCATTCTACCTACAGTTTGTTTCATCTAACTTTTTCCTTTGTTTATATGGTACACCATCACCCATCTGAGAAGACTATGACTCATCTCCTGATAAGCTAACACCATTCGGACTTACAGGAATGGACCAACATTGAACCCAAACAAGATACACATCCAACACAGCGGGAAAATGAACTCATCTACATCCTACACCTGATACAGTAAGTGACACCCTCCTTCACCACAAAATCATCCAAACCAAACATAATGTCCTTAAAGTGCCTATCATTAAATGTTAAAGGGCTAAATCTTCCGGCCAAGAGACTTTCCATGTGGAAGGAAGCCCACAGACACAAAGAGGATATCCTGAGTATTCAAGAAACACACTTCCTAGCATCCAAGATCCTCAACTGTACTCATAAAAACTATCCCCATATCTTTGTCTCCTGTGCTTCCCAAAAGAATAGGTGAGTTCTCCTGGCCATACAAGACTCCCTATCTTTTCAACTCAAGGAGTCATACTTGGACGCAGAAGGACTATTTATAATCTTAACCTGCGATATCAATACATGCCCTTATACCTTAGCAGCTCTATACGCCCTGAACCAACACCAGCTTAGGTTCCTCCGCAGATTGGTCAAAAAAATCACCCCAATCAAATATGGAAAAGTAATACTGTGTGGGGACTTTAATTCCACGTCAGACCCTCTCCTGGACAAATCTTCCAAAAACACACACTGCAAAGCCATGCTTAGAGACTTCATGTACGCCGAGGATCTGTATGATGTCTGGAGGTGCCAACATGCCTGCGAAAGAGACTATTCTTACTTCTCCCCCAGACATCATACCTATTCCAGAATTGATATGTTCATAACAGATAAGTGGTTGTTACAGGAGATCTATGACTCTATATTATATGATATCTTGTGGTCAGATCATGCTGCTGTCTCCATAACAATAGAGGAAAAAGGTGTCCCCTCCTCAATCCCTATCTGGAGATGTAAAACAAGCTTAATTCAGGATAAAGCAACTTCTAAAAACATTGCTCAACACCTGACAGATTATTTCACTCTAAACAGTGGGTCAGTTAAAGATTCTTACACACTCTGGTCCGCCCACAAGGCGTACGTCAAAGGAATATTGATCCAGCAAGGTGCCAGGGCTAAGAGATGCTACAGTTTACAACTGACCAAATTGATGAATGACATCCAAAAACTAGAAACCACTGAGGATCTCCGTGATGGCTGCTTAGTCCTGGAGCTCTGGACCGCTCCATCCTCGCAGCCCGTCATCTGCAGCCTCCCGGGACAGCAACCCCTCCGATCGCCAGCCAAGGCAGTCGGGATGGCCTACGGGGGTCCGTCGGCTCACATGAACCCCAGCACAGCGTTCGCCAGACACGGCCTGTAGGCGAGGCCTATACAAGTGGAGAAGCCGCGTGGCCAGGTAACGCGATCCAGGGAGAGGGGGACACCCATTTCACCCAGGACTCAAGGAGGGCTATCAGTGGCTCCCCGAGGGTTCTTTTTACGATCTCAGGGTCCCGGTTAGCTGGGACCAACAGCTTGGGTGGCGACAGGGTTCCTCAGGGGCCCTCGGGCTGCAGTGGTCCTCCGGTGCCAGGGTCTAGCCTTGGATGTCCCCTCCCAGTGTGGCCAGTCTATTACAGAGGGATCCCATCTGCTTATTGCTGATACCCTCTCATCTCCAGTCACCCCAGGCGGCACCAGCTAGTCCCAGGGCTTGCAAGCTATCAGGCCCAGGGCATTTCTGCCAGGACTGAGCTTGTGAGACTCTTTTCTCCTACGTCTAAGGCCTGCTTTTGGGAAGGTTCGGATCTCTTACTAGTGGCACCCTGCTTTGAACACCCCTATATAATCTGGGTGTTACTTCTTTTGGTTACTCCCCATGTACGCAGCAGCAGTTAGAAGAGACATTTCAAGACATCCAGGGTTCACTAACCACCCCCCTAATCAGTCTCCTTTGCCCTCCGTGACCCAGCCAGACCCCAAAGACAACTCTGAGGACATGGAGGCAGGGGCGGAAGGGGGTTCACAGATTCTCCCATGCCAAGATCCACCTATTGCTGACCTTAACAACCCCCAAATCATGTCCCCAGTATCCACTGTGTTGCTTCTGGAAAGGACCCCGGAAGAAATGTTCACCTCCCTGAATGGGGAGCGGGCCCCAGATCCTGACACCCCGGGACTCCTGGGGTCTCCCTCTCCAACTCTGCACTCAGACCTGAGATTCATTATGGAAACCTTCTCTAAGATGTTAGCTAAAGGCCTGGCTCAAACTGCTTCTCAAATTACTTCTACTATTCAATCAGACCTTCAGAGCCTGGGGTCCAGGATTGATGTCGTTGAACAAAAAACTGATCAAACCATAGCGAGAGCAGACCAGAACACTTCCTGTATCCAGGACCTCCAAGACCAGTTGGAGACAGCCCTCACCAAGATTGAGGACCTCGAAAACGGCTCCCGTAGATATCATTTCCGAATCCGGGGGGTACCGAAATCCACCAAGGACGTTCAGGGGACAGTTCGTTCCTTCATCAAGGAAATCATCCCAAACATCCCAGACCATAGGTTGGAGCTGGATAGGGCCCACAGAGCCCTCCAAGCACCGCGCTCGGTGGACTGCCTAGAGACTTAGTAGTCAAACCACACTTTTTTGCTGTGAAAGAGGAAATAATGAAGCTCACCAGGAATCTCCCTCAGCTATCCTTTCAAGTCCACTCCATTCAGGTTTTTACCGACATTTCTCCTGTCACCATTCAGAAGAGGAGGGCTCTGTGACCCCTGCTCGAGGTCCTGACACAAAAATCCATAAAATACTGGTGGTCCTTTCCCTTACGTCTTACCTTTTCCCTCAAAGGCAAGAACTATGGCTTTTCCTCTTTTCACAAAGGGGAACATTTGCTGGTTAATCTGAACCTTATCTCCCTGGAGCCTGGTAACACCCTCCTCTACAAATCTGCTGGCTCCTCCAAGCGTCCCTCTCCTCAGAGCCCAATCCCCTCATGTGGAGGAACCAGCAATCCAAGAGGTCCAAGGACTCTCATCCCCCGATCTTCCTACGACCTCACTGGGGTTTAGTCCACAATTGGAAAGGCTCTATGGTTATCGAAAGGGCCTGCACCTGACTTCATTTGAGGATCATGACTTTACCAGTTAGTTTTTTTTGTTTTTTTGGGGGGTTTGTTTGTCCCCTGTGTTAGCATTGACTCTTTAGATAATTTTTTCGTGCAGGACTCCTGTGGGTTCTCCAGGGGGCTCAATATCGCTGGTCACTCTGGTCTGGGCCCCGCCCTACCCGGTCCCATTGTTAGGGTGGAACACTGGGGGGGTTGTTGGTCGGCACTGGAGAGATCATGCGATCTTATCGGGGGCCACTCAAGATGCCCTCATCGTTAGATTGATTTCTTCAACACTGAATTCCAGTTCTTACCGAGTGTTACATGTTACTGTTTGGTTTTCTGAGCAATAGCTGCCACCTAGTGGCCTGTTTCTATACTGCCACCCAGTGGCTACTTTACTTTACTGCTCCTAGACCATATTCTCCTACCCTTTGCCTGCAAAGGCCAATCTTCCTACCCTTTCTATTCCATTGCTCTGCTTTATCTACTCTTTATCCTACGTTTTCTCTCACTCCTTCTCTTCTTCATTCCTTCTACCAGAATTTCACTGCCAGTAACGGTACTACATCTACTTGCATCTACCTCCAAGAATTAACAATTTATATCTTATCTTTTAGAAATGCAGTCACATAAGAATATCACCTTGTCCTCCTATAATTGCAGGGGTTCCAATACGCCGGAAAAGAGAAGTCAGGTATTGTATCACTTTCACAAAGCCAGAACCAAAATTTTACTTTTACAAGAAACTCACTTTAGAGGTACTGAAATCCACATGGGTAGGAACCAATACTTCCCCACTTGGTACCATAGTACGAATCTGCACTCTAAAACTAAAGGTGTCTCCATAGCATTTCACAAGTCATTTCAGCCGGATGTGTTAGACTCTATGGTCGACCCTCTAGGACGATTTCTCTTTCTTAAATTGAAATATCAAAATTTTACTTTTACAGTGGCAAATGTGTATGGACCTAACCAGGACCAAAGCCTTTTCCTGACTGAGGTCACAGAAAAATTGAAAGCTTTTGGGGGTCCCTGTTACATTCTGGGAGGCGACTTTAATGTGGCCCTGTCTCCGTCGGTAGACACGTCATTGGGTAAGTCCTCAATTTCCCTTTCTACATTATCACGCATCAAATCCCTACTACATGCCATGCAAGTAGTGGACGTATGGCGCATTCAGCATCCTTTTGAAAAAGATTACACTTGCTATTCCGTGCCCCACAATTCCTATAGTCGCATAGATTACTTTTTCTTATCGCAATCCCTCCTAGACCTACCAATCCAGACTCATATAGGCAACAACCTATGGTCGGACCACAGTCCCATACACCTTCACATAGATTGTCTATTCAGGAAATTGGGGAGGACATCCTGGCGCTGAATGACAATCTACTGAAAGACACCCCTTGTATCTCGGACATTAAACGGGCTATCCTGAACTTCTCAAAAGATCACGCTCACGACGATACTAGCCCATTAGTTAAGTGGGAAACCCTGAAATGTATACTGAGGGGGACTTTTATTCAACATGGTTCATGCCTTAAAAAGGCTAAGACAGCAGACATAGCCCGCCTACTCTCTACTATAGCCTCTTTGGAGCACATACACAAACAAACTCAAAACTCTGAAACATATGTTGAGCTATCTAACGCACGCCGTGAACTACTGCGGCTGCTAGACTCTAACTCCCTAATTGCTAGGGACAAGGCACGTAATTACCATTACTCCTTGGCGAATAAATGCGGGCAACATCTGGCCAGATATTTACATCTGAGACCCCCAAGGTGCCCCATCCAATTTGTTCACAATTCCAGACAACAACCGATCCATAATCCCCTAGGCATCTCCACCGCTTTTAAACAATATTACTCGCAACTATATAATCTCCCCCCCACCGCCACCTCAAGATCTCCGGATACCCTATCTACCACACTGACAGATTATATCTCAGAGACAGTCCTCCCCTGCATTGAGTCGGAGGATGCTGCTGACCTAGACAAGCCTTTTACTGAGGCCGAGTTTCTAGGAGCAATCAAAGGCCTAAAACCGGGGAAGTGTCCGGGACCCGACGGATTCTCACCCAGATTCTATAAACTCTTTGCTGAACAACTTACACCCCTCTTAACCCTCGCGTTTAACCACATAGATGACTCCAATCCTCCTTCTAGGGAGCTCTTGTCAGCCACCATCTCTGTTCTACCCAAACCAGGCAAGGAGCCTTCACAATGCAGTAGTTATCGTCCAATATCCCTGTTGAACATAGACGTAAAGTTGTACGCTAAAGTCTTGGCTAACTGCCTGTCACCCCTCTTACCAACTATTATACACAAAGATCAGGTGGGATTCGTGCCTGGTCGGGAAGCACGTGACAACACCACCAAGACTATACACCTTATCTCTTATGCTCAGAAACACAATCTCAAGGCCTGCCTCCTCTCTTTCGACGCCGAGAAGGCCTTTGATAGAGTTGACTGGCGGTTCCTTAGGCATTCCTTAGAGCAGATAGGATTAGGGGCTACTTTTGTGGCCAAGGTCATGTCTTTATACGCTTGTCCTTCAGCATCGATTTTAGTTAATGGATCCATATCCCCTCCATTTGACATATCCAACGGTACCCGACAGGGTTGTCCTCTATCCCCTTTGCTCTTTGTGCTTGTGATGGAACACTTAGCCAATGCAATACGACAGAACGACTCTATCAAAGGTATACAAACACCCACAGCTCAATATAAGCTTTCACTATATGCCGACGACCTATTGGTATACCTGCAGCACCCACATACTTCCCTACCCTCCCTACTTCAAGAGTTTAAGAGGTTCGGGGAACTTAGCAATTTCAAGCTGAACATGGCGAAAACTGAGGCCCTTAACATCTCGTTATCTCCCACTACTCTCACTCAAGTCCAATCTAATTTCCCCTTTCAATGGGGTAAGGGTCACATTTCGTACCTAGGTATCAAACTCCCTACCAATTTAACACACTTATACACACTGAACTATCTTCCACTTTTGTCCCGCATCAAAAAAGATTGCGAAAACTGGAATCTAACTCCCATGCCCCTTTTCGGCCGTATAAACACACTCAAAATGGATATTTTACCCAAAATACTTTATATCTTTCAAACTGTTCCAATTACTGTCCCTTTGCGCTTCTTCAACTCACTCCGCTCTTTGGCTACCCGTTTCATTTGGCGAAACGGTATGCCTCGCATCCGACACTCCCTACTTACCTACCCCAAAATGCAAGGCGGAGTAGGATTACCTGATTTTAACCTCTACCACAAAGCGGCGATACTCGCGCGGATACTGGAATGGTTCCCTCGTCCCTTCTCTAAAGCAACCACTATGATAGAACAGGAACATACAACTTTCGACCTCCGTGCCTCCCTTTGGGGTTACGGAACAGAGCTCCAGAGATTCTCTTCCTCCTCTCCCCTAACTGTGGCGGCCCTGTCTATGTGGTACAAAAGAGGGCTCTTGACACTTTTGTCCTCTGACCCTTCCCCTATTACACCTCTCTTTGACCACCCTTCCCTACCTCAGGGGCTGGGATCCTCTAGGATAGGCACCTTCGCTCATTCTGAGTGGCCACTGGTGAACTCCTTTATTCATCCGGAGACCGGTAAACCAAATATGCCAGATGATCAAGCTAACTGGCTTACGGCGCTGCGGCTCTCCACATTCTGGTCCACTCTATTTTCCACCTCTCAAACCCATAGGTGCCAAACGGAGTTTGAACGTTTATGTTCCATACCAGACACACCTAGGCATCTGCTTTCCACACTCTACAAACTCTTACAATCTTTAATCCATGACCAACTCCCTCCATATACTATACTATACCTCCTATTATGCACATGGAAACAAAGCAGGCAAATTCTTAGCGAATTATATCAAGAAAAAACAGCAACTCTCCAGAGTATGCTCGATAAAAGACCCACATAATAAAAAATAATTTTTCCACCCATCTGACATCGCTGACACTCTAGCTAATTATTATAGCAACCTCTATAACTTAAAAGATGACTCGGATACACCACAGCCAAAGGCCACAGAAATTAAAAATAATAAATAATATATTTTATATTAATAAATAATAAATAAAAATAATAATCACAGATTAACTTAAACTTTACAAAGAAAGAAATTATAGACGCAATCAAATCCTTACCTAAATGTAAATCCCCCGGCCCTGACGGATTTTCCGCAGAGTATTACCAAACCTTTGCAGAAATTTTGGTACCCCACATTCAAGCAACATTCGAACAAGCAGCCAGCTCCTCCTCTTTTCCTGCAGAAATGCTACAAGCTACAATCATTGCTCTGCCAAAACCGGGAAAGACGCCGGATTGCCCTCAAAATTTTAGACCCATTTCGTTACTGAATACAGACTTAAAACTGCATGCAAAATTAATTGCAAACCGTATTGCTAAATGCACACCCCAATTAATAAAATCGGACCAAGTGGGATTTGTACAAAGTAGACAGGCCTCAGATGGGACGAGATGTATATTTGATTTACTAAAGATCATGGGGACCCGCAGTGCACCCACAATCATTTTAACTTTAGATGCTGAAAAAGCATTTGATAGGGTGCACTGGGGGTACTTACGTGCCACTCTGGAGAAATTTGGCATTAAGGGATTTATTCAATCAGCAATTCAAGCATTGTACACAAAGCCATCCGCGAGAGTGTATAGCTCTAAGATTCTTTCAAAAAAATTAAATATCACAAATGGCACCCGCCAGGGGTGCCCTTTATCTCCCCTAATTTTTTCTTTGTTGATGGAGCCACTGGCGGAGGCCATTAGAGCCAATGATTCTATCACAGGAATCCAGGCAGGGGGGAGGTCTCATAAAATTGGATTGTTTGCAGATGACGTAGTACTTACACTTACGAATCCGGCGTCTTCCTTGGCAAATGTTATGAGAAGAATTTGGAAATATCTCCTATTACAAATTGAATGTTACTAAATCTTGTATCCTACCGTTGGGAATGCATAAAAAAGCAATATCAAAACTTAAACAAAAATTCCCATTTCAATGGGAGAACAAATGAATAGTGTATCTGGGTATAGCCATTACCGCCTCAACGAACAACTCATATGAGGTTAACTTTCCTAAACTATTAAACATTATTAAAGCAGTTATACAACATATCAACAAACACAAACTTTCTTGGATGGGTAGAATAGCTGCTCTGAAGATGGTAACCCTGCCCAAAATCATTTATTACTTCAGGACCATACCAATTAAAATCCCTGAAAAAAAATTTCTTGAGGCAGATAGACTCTTTAGGAAAGGCATATGACAAACAAGAAGGGCCACAATCTCTTTTCCCATATTGTTGAGGGCGAGAGCAAGTGGGGGAGTCGGTTTCCCTAATCGACGAAAATATCACTATGCAGCCCTCTTAGACCAGACTAAATCCTGGTTTGACCCACAATCAAACAAGCAATGGGTATTAATAGAGAAATCCGCGGTGCATAATAAGCACCTCCCGATGCTTTTGCTCTCGTCCTTAACAGGTATAAAATCTCTACCTATAGCCCTTCCATCAATAGAAGTCACTTTGCATGCCTGGGATAAACTCCATGTATTGACCCCAACAAAAACACATGAGGAATGTAGAGACTTTGCCTTGCAAATATACGAACACCTAATACCCAATCTAAATATTGCACTATGGTTGAAAAAAAGTCAAAACATACAAAGATATACTCTGCCATATATCTACCTCATACTCCCTAAATCAAATACTCCATCTCCACAGGACCCACCCATATTTGCACTACAAAGTGCACCATGAAGCATGGAACTACCTGAACTCTAAATACGATCAACCAAAAGGGCTTTCCTGGTTCTATGACATACTATCCAATTCTACTGAACTACTTAAAACATCTAACATGTTGAACTGGGAAAGAGAGCTAGGATCTCATATCCCATTACCAGAATGGCAAAAAGCACTAAAATCTCAATTTGCGCAGTCTCACTGCGTGAACCACTGGGAACTAGCAATGAAAATATTGTATAGAACATACTTAACACCAGTGAGGCTCTCACAATTCTACCAGTCAACCTCCACAGCGTGCTGGAGAGACTGTGGGTGTGTTGGGGGAATTTTACACATACTCTGGGGATGCAAAGGACTTAAAAGTTTTTGGAAAGGATTATTTGAGCTGATAACTAAAATAACTGGAGTTATAATAAGGCCAAATCCCAAATTGGCACTCTTAAATGTAGGAATTCATTTACTAGATCCACAACTTAGGCCCATCACAACACATATCCTAATAGCCGCTAGATTAACTATCACTTCCAAATGGAAATCCAATAAAGCTCCAAATGTCTCAGAAGTTACATATAGAGTACAATCCCAATACACATACGAGAGATTTTTTGCCAGTCAATCTTTGAACCTAAACACCTTTAACAGATTATGGGGACTTTGGGTATCAAATTCTCTGACCCCCTCCAATGGATAAATAGGTAACTAAATACAGGTGCAGAACACCGTTGGGATTACAGACACACAAAAAGGCACATGCTTCTCTTTTCTTTATTTCTTCCTCAGTTTCTCTTTTCTATCTGTTCTCTCTATATTTCTATTCTTAGTTATACACCTTACAGTATTTCAAAAAAGTTGGGTTGGGACTTTCACTATCATATAAATGACACTATACAAATAAAAGAAAAAGGTGCAACATCTCCCCAAAGCCAAGACACAACCAATGGGTCAGTCCGGTCCTCTGGCACAGTTTGCTCCCAAAGGGGTGCCTGGAGGCCTGGGGGAGCTTAAAAGTATAGCAAGACAATTTCGGGCCGCAAAGGACTAAGGGAGATGGACGCTTAATTATTCCTCAATCTGTATATCTTCTATGTTATGTTTGATAATCTTGATAAAGCGAAACAAATATGTTATGAAACTGTCATGCATTGAAAGCATAACATGTATATTTGAATTTTGAAAACCCAATAAAAAAGAATTGAACGAAAAAAAAAAAACTAGAAACCACTAACAAATCCCAGCCAACCCCAAAAGTATCCAACACCATACGAGACCTCAGAGAGGAACTGAGAAACATATTATTGCAACAATATGATAAGTACCTAAAACGCCTAAAATTAACATCTTTTGCCAATGCAAATAGGGCAGGCAAATTTCTGGCTTGTAGAGTCAAAATAATCCAAGCCAAAACTAAAATATCCCACTTGATTCACCCAATCCAAAATCACAAAATTACCAACCCGCAAGAAATTGCAGATCAATTTGCGAACTTCTACAGCTCACTCTACAACCTTCAGGAAGACTCTACCACCCCACAATCCGCAAAAGAAAATATACTCTTTTTACGCAAAATTCACCTCTCCACTTTATTCAAAACCCACCTTAAACACCTGAATTCCCCATTCAGCGCATCTGAAATAAATAGAATTGTGGCATCTCTTCCCAATGGCAAATCCCCTGGCCCAGACGGTCTGTCGAACGAATATTATAAAATGTTTAGCGCAGTTTTGACCCCTCACCTGATTAAAGTATTCAAAAAAGCAGCCCAAACTTCTCAATTCCCTGAAAAAATGCTCAAGGCCTATGTGGTAAAAATCCCCAAACCAGGGAAAGATCCCACTTCCCAGGCCAACTTTAGGCCTATTTCACTACTCAACACCGACATAAAGATCTATGCAAAACTATTAGCGCACAGACTAGCTGATATTATACCATCTATAATCCGTAATGACCAGATGGGATTTGTTAAGGGGAGACAGTCTTCCGATGCAACCAGGCGAGTTCTTAATGTTATACCTTATGCGGAATCCAGTCGAACGCCTTCTCTTCTGCTATCCATAGATGCAGAGAAGGTGCTCGACAGGGTCCACTGGCAATATATGCCACAGGTGCTACATAAATTTGGTTTCCAAGGACCCATCCTGCAAGCAATCCTCGCCCTCTACTCACACCCATCTGCCAAAGTCCTTACATCTGGTCTGCTCTCCAAATCATTACAGATTTCTAATGGTACCCGCCAGGGATGCCCCTTATCACCTACCATTTTTAATCTCATGATGAAACCACTTGCAGAAACTTTTCACATAAACTCCCTTATCACAGGATTTAAATTTGATCATAGACAACATGTCATGTATTTATTTGCAGACGACGTGATTCTCCTACTGTCAAACCCACAGATATCTCTCCCTCAAGCCCACCAAATTTTACTAGATTTCAGCAATATATCCTACTACAAAGTCAATTTCTCCAAATCCTTAGTCCTTGACATGAATGTACCTCCCAATATTAAACAACACCTGTAAAATCTTTTACCCTTTAAGTGGAACAACTCAGGCATCCCATACTTAGGAATCGTCCTCACTCCCTCAGCAGTGGCCCTAGCCCAAGCTAACCTCCAGCTTCTCACCTAGAACACTGCAACCTATCATGGGCCGGCAAGTCTGCTGCCTTTACTATGATAATCCGAGCCCAAATTTTATACATCTTCAGAAATAGAGTTGAGTGAACCCGAACTGTAAAGTTAGGGTTTGTACCGGACTTTAGGGTGTCCATGTCCCGAACACGGACAATTGAGAAGAAGTCCGGGTTCAGGTTTGGGGTTCGGGTATTTTTTTGCACCTTTTGAATAGCTGCAGGGCAGCCAATCAACAAGCGTTTCATTAATTTGCCCTTAGAAGCCATCACAGCCATGCCTACTAATGGCATGGCTGTGATTGGCCAGTGCATCATGTGACCCAGCCTCGATATGAGCTGGAGTCACGTAGCGCTGCATGTCCCATGCTTTCAGGTTAGTGTAGGGAGAGGATGCTGCTGTGAGGGCCAGATTACGGTTATAAAATCATCTCATACTGGTATAGGGAGAGGTTCCTGCCGCCACTATGTGGGACAGATTAGTGTTATAAAATCATCTCATATTGGTATAGGGAGAGGTTCCTGCCTATGGTGTGAGGGATAGATTAGCGTTATAAAATCATCTCACACTGGTATAGGGAGAGGTTCCTGCCACTGGTGTGAGGGATAGATTAACGTTATAAAATCATCTCATACTGGTATAGGAAGAGGTTCCTGCTGCTGGTGTGAGGGACAGATTAGCGTTATAAAATCATCTCATACTGGTATAGGTAGAGGTTCCTGCTGCTGATGTGAGGGATTGATTAGCGTTATAAAACCATCTCATACTGGTGTAGAGAGAGGTTCCTGCTGCTGGTGTGAGCGACAGATTAGCGTTATAAAATCATCTCATACTGGTGTAGGGAGAGGTTCCTGCTGCTGGTGTGAGCCACAGATTACCGTTATAAAATCATCTCATACTGGTGTAGGGAGAGGTTCCTGCTGCTGGTGTGAAGGACAGATTACCGTTATAAAATCATCTCATACTGGTGTAGGGAGAGATTCCTGCTGCTGGTGTGAGCAACAGATTACCGTTATAAAATCATCTCATACTGGTGTAGGGAGAGGTTCCTGCTGCTGGTGTGAGGGACAGATTACCGTTATAAAATCATCTCATACTGGTGTAGGGAGAGGTTCCTGCTGCTGGTGCGAGCGACAGATTGCCGTTATAAAATCATCTCATACTAGTGTAGGGAGAGGTTCTTGCTGCTGGTGTGAGGGACAGATTACCGTGATAAAATCATCTCATACTGGTGTAGGGAGAGGTTCCTGCTGCTGGTGTGAGGGACAGATTAGCGTTAAAAAAATAATATAAATTTGTGCTAAATAGTACATTTGCGTCAAAATAAGGGACGTGGTCGTGGTGCTGCTGGTGCTGCTGGTGTTGGTGGCGTTGGTGAAGCTCCTGTTGCAAGGAGAGGATGTGGTTGATCTCTGCCAGCTACACACACAAGTGAAACACCTTCCTCAGGTGCGAGTAGCCGACAGAACCTTCAATGTTATATTGTAGGCCCGAATGCCGCTCAATGAATGGTGAGGCCAGAACAAGTACAGGCGATTGGGTGGCTGACAATGCCTCCAGTTCCTTCACATTGTCTCCCATCCGGTCCCTTGCTGAAAGCTCAGAGTTGGCACCTGAACCCCATGGCCATATGTCTTTCACCTCAGCCCCTTGTAAATCAGCCAAGCAGTCTGAGCCCCAAGTCATGCAGCAGTCTCTTATGCTTTTTGATGACCCTGCTGGTGTGCATTCCATTGCCCATCCACATAGCCCTGCGCCAGAAGTGGAAGACATGGAGTGCACCGATGCCCAACCACTTCTGTTTCAGGATGAGGACAGGGAAACACCACCGCAGCACGTCTCTGATTAGAGTTGAGCGAACACCTGGACGTTCGGGTTCGGAGGGTCCGAACGAACTTTGGGAAAAAGTCTGGGTTCAGCACCGAACATTGCCCGAACTTTATCCCGGACCCTGAACCCGATTGAAGTCAATGGGGACCCAAACTTTTAGGCACAAAAATGGCTGTAACAAAGTCCTGGCAAGTGCTAGAGGGCTGCAAAAGGAAGTCAAATTGGGGTAAGAGTAGGGCAAGTGCCCTACAAAAAAATGGGGATAGGGAAAATAAATTAAAATCAAATAAAAAAAATGGCAAGGGGGGAGGGGGTGGATGTGGAGTAGGAGCCTAGAGGTTGACTAGGCCGTGACCGTGGCAGTGTAGGTGGAAGTGGTGGTGGTCGAGGAGGAGGCAGCCAGCACTGTTTTTTTTTGTTTGTTTATAATTGGGGTAGCCCCCAAAATATTGAGGCCTATTCAAAAAAACAAGTATATGAACAAGTATATGAATGGCTGTGTGAGGCCGGTCAAAATGTTTATTCTGCACAAGATACAGACAAGTCTTGTGGGATCCATGCCTGGTTCATTTTAATAAAGGTTAGCTTGTCCACATGTTCAGACAATACACTGGCTGCAGGGAAGGCCAGCACCTCCAAGGCATAAACGGCAAGCTCAGGCCATGTGGCCAATTTGGAGACCCAGAAGTTGAATGGGGCAGACCCATCAGTCAGTACGTGTAGGCGTGTGCACACATACTCTTGCACCATGTTGCTGAAATGCTGCCTCCTGCTAAGACGTTGTCTATCGGCTGGTGGTGCTGTTTGTTGTGGCGGGCTGCTGACAAAGCTTTGCTACATTTCGGCCATGCTAACCCTGCCTTCTGAGGTGCTGGCGGTGACACAGCTGCGTTTGTGGCCTCTTCCTCCTCCTTCTCCCCTGCCTTCGCCTTGTGCTTCCACTGAGCCCCCGGTGTCATTTGGGAATGCCCTCAGCAGCGCCTCTACCAGTGTGCGCTTGTAGTCGCGCATCTTCCTCTCACGCTTCAGTGAGGGAATTAAGAATGGCACGTTGTCTTTGTAACGGGGATCCAGCAGGGTGGCCACCCAGTAATAAGAAGAATTTACAATGTGGGCAACTCGGCTGTCATTGCGCAGGCACTGCAGCATGTAGTTGGCCATGTGTGCCAGGCTGCCCAGAGGCAAAGACAAGCTGTCCTCTGTGGGAGGTATATCATCTGTGTCCTCTGTATTCCCCCAGCCACGCTCCAGTGATGCCCACAAGCTGCGTTGGGTGCCACCCTGCTGCGATTCCTCCTCCTCCTCCTCATCTTCTTCGTCCTCCTTGTATTCCAGAACTGTGCCCTGGCTTGAATATTTTGGACTTGGCCTCTGCTGGTGCAGGAACCCACCCCCTGAGCCACTTGCAAATGACTGGCCTGATAACCGTGGAAATTACCCCTCTTCCTCCTCCTCCTCATCCTCCTGTGCCACATCCTCTTCCATCATGGCCCGGAGTGTTTTTTCAAGGAGACATAGAAGTGGGATAGTAACGCTGAGAACAGCATCATCGGCACTGGCCATGTTGGTGGAGTACTCAAAACACCGCAATACGCTACACAGGTCTCACATGGAGGCCCACTCGTTGGTGGTGAAGTGTTGCTGTTCCACAGAGCGATCTGACCCGTGCATGCTGCAGCTGAAACTCCACTATTGCCTGCTGCTGCTCGCACAGTCTCTCCAGCATGTGCAAGGTGGAGTTCCACCTTGTGGGCACGTTGCATATGAAGCGTTGAGCAGGAAGGCCGAAGTTCCGCTGCAGCACAGACAGGCGAGCAGCAGCAGGGTGAGAATGGCGAAAGTGCGCACAAACGGCCCGCACTTTATGCAGCAGCTCTGACATATCCGGTTAGTTTTTTAGAAAATTCTGTACCACCAAATTCAGCACATGCGCCAGGCAAGGGATGTGCGTCAAACCAGCTCGGCCCAGAGCCGCTGCAAGATTTCGGCCATTGTCGCACACCACCAAGCCGGGCTTGAGACTCAGTGGCAACAACCACTCAATGGTCTGTTGTTCAATTCCCATCCACAGCTGCTGCGCAGTGTGGGGTTTATCCCCCAAACATATCAGTTTTAAAACAGCCTGCTGACGTTTCCCCCTGGATGTGATGATGTTGGTGGTGAAGGTGTTACGCTGAGCGGATGAGTAGGTGGTCGAGGAGGAGGAAGCGCAGTAGGAGGAGGAGGCAACAGGAGGCAAAGAGAAATGCCCTGCAATCCTCGGTGGTGGAAGGACATGCGCCAAATGGCTAGCCGGCTCAGGCCCACCCGCCACTACATTTACCCAGTGTGCAGTTAGCGAGATATAGCATCCCTGCCTGTGCTTACTGGTCCATGTATCAGTGGTTATGTGGACCTTGCCACAGATGGCGTTGCGCAGTGCACACTTGATCTTGTCCCCGACTTGTTTGTGCAAGGAAGGGATGGCTTGCCTGGAAAAGTAGTGGCGGCTGGGAACCACGTACTGTGGGACAGCCACCACCATCAGGTTTTTGAAACTGTCCGTGTCCACCAGACGGAATGACAGCATTTCAAAGGCCAGGAATTTTGAAATGCTGGCATTCAGGGCCAGGGATTGCGGGTGGGTAGGGGGGTACTTCCTCTTTGTCTCCAGTGTTTGGGAAATGGACAGTTGTAAGCTTCCATGGGACCATGTGGAAATGCTTGGGGACGGTGGCGGACATGGTGGCGTTGCTGCCATATCGTCTGTTTGCTGAGTGGCAGGTGACACTGTCACTGTAGAGGTGGAGGAAGAGGCCGAGGCAGCAGCAGAAGAGGAAGCAGGAGGAGGCCGAGACCTTTCTTGGATTTTGAGGTAATTATTCCAATGCAGCTTGTGCCTTGAATTTAGATGCCTGGTCATGGGGGTTGTGCTTAGGTTGAGAACATTTATGCCCCGGCTCAGGCTATCATTGCACAGCTTGCAAACCACTCGTGCCTAGTCGTCAGCACATTGTCTGAAGAACTGCCACGTGGGGGAATGCCTTTGAGCTGCCTTTGGTGTGCTAGGTCCCTGGGTGCGGTGGGTAGTAGCAGGCCTACTGTCTAGGGGACGCTCGCTCCGTTTTTGCAACCTGCTTCCTCTTTTGCTGTGCTGGTGCCTCTGTGTGACCACCACCTCTTCCTCCAAACTGCACACGTCACTCGCATGACCCTCATTCCATGTGGGGT